>JBBPBX010005643.1:0-20618 GCA_038048925.1 Garcialebias charrua | reverse complement strand
GTATGCTGCCCCCCATAAATAAATAAAAATCTACTCAAAACTATACATTTTCAGCTGTTTGAAGTACATTTTACTAAATTGCGAGGGTTTAAAAAAAAAAGGTGGGATGGAGCAGTGGCACAGAGGCAAGAGAAGGCGAGCCAGTGACCGGAAGGTCATCGGCTTGATCTCCTGGACCAACATTATTAAAAAGAGAAAGAAAAAAGACAACATCAAAATGAGGGTGGGAAAGGTGAAGCACCCACACCTGCCTCCACCCTCATTTGCCCCATGCTGGGCCCTTGAGCAAGGCCCTTAACCCCCACCATCCACTCCTCTGGGTGTCCTGGATGGAGCCCCCTGCTCCACACAGAGGGCTGTGGTAAATGGTAAATGGAGCTTATTTATACAGCGCTTTCCAGCCCACTATGAGGGGCCCAAAGCACTTTACAATACCAGCCATCCACCCATTCATACACCTGTAGTGGCAGACTGCCATGCAAGGCGCCAACCAGTCCTACCGGGAGCAACTTGGGGTTAAGTGTCTTGCCCAGGGACACAACGACACATGGTGTGGGGAACCGGGATTCGAACCTCCAACCTTCTGATCGGGGGATGACTGCCATTACCACTATGCCACAGCCGCCCCTGTCTGGAGACATTTAACTTCAAGAACAGCGTCTGTCTCAGAGTTTGTCCATGTCTGGAGACATTTAACTTCAAGAACAGCGTCTGTCTCGGAGTTTGTCCATGTCTGGAGACATTTAACTTTAAGAACAGCGTCTGTCTCGGAGTTTGTCCATGTCTGGAGACATTTAACTTCAAGAACAGCGTCTGTCTCAGAGTTTGTCCATGTCTGGAGACATTTAACTTTAAGAACAGCGTCTGTCTCGGAGTTTGTCCATGTCTGGAGACATTTAACTTCAAGAACAGCGTCTGTCTCAGAGTTTGTCCATGTCTGGAGACATTTAACTTTAAGAACAGCATCTGTCTCGGAGTTTGTCCATGTCTGGAGACATTTAACTTTAAGAACAGCGTCTGTCTCAGAGTTTGTCCATGTCTGGAGACATTTAACTTTAAGAACAGCGTCTGTCTCAGAGTTTGTCCATGTCTGGAGACATTTAACTTTAAGAACAGCGTCTGTCTCAGAGTTTGTCCATGTCTGGAGACATTTAACTTTAAGAACAGCGTCTGTCTCAGAGTTTGTCCATGTCTGGAGACATTTAACTTTAAGAACAGCGTCTGTCTCAGAGTTTGTCCATGTCTGGAGACATTTAACTTTAAGAACAGCGTCTGTCTCAGAGTTTGTCCATGTCTGGAGACATTTAACTTTAAGAACAGCGTCTGTCTCAGAGTTTGTCCATGTCTGGAGACATTTAATTTGAAGACCAGCATCTGTCTCGGAGTTTGTCCATGTCTGGAGACATTTAACTTCAAGAACAGCGTCTGTCTCAGAGTTTGTCCATGTCTGGAGACATTTAACTTTAAGAACAGCATCTGTCTCAGAGTTTGTCCATGTCTGGAGACATTTAACTTTAAGAACAGCGTCTGTCTCAGAGTTTGTCCATGTCTGGAGACATTTAACTTTAAGAACAGCGTCTGTCTCAGAGTTTGTCCATGTCTGGAGACATTTAACTTTAAGAACAGCGTCTGTCTCAGAGTTTGTCCATGTCTGGAGACATTTAACTTTAAGAACAGCGTCTGTCTCAGAGTTTGTCCATGTCTGGAGACATTTAACTTTAAGAACAGCATCTGTCTCGGAGTTTGTCCATGTCTGGAGACATTTAACTTTAAGAACAGCGTCTGTCTCAGAGTTTGTCCATGTCTGGAGACATTTAACTTTAAGAACAGCATCTGTCTCGGAGTTTGTCCATGTCTGGAGACATTTAACTTCAAGAACAGCGTCTGTCTCAGAGTTTGTCCATGTCTGGAGACATTTAACTTTAAGAACAGCGTCTGTCTCGGAGTTTGTCCATGTCTGGAGACATTTAACTTTAAGAACAGCGTCTGTCTCAGAGTTTGTCCATGTCTGGAGACATTTAACTTTAAGAACAGCGTCTGTCTCGGAGTTTGTCCATGTCTGGAGACATTTAACTTTAAGAACAGCGTCTGTCTCGGAGTTTGTCCATGTCTGGAGACATTTAACTTTAAGAACAGCGTCTGTCTCGGAGTTTGTCCATGTCTGGAGACATTTAACTTTAAGAACAGCGTCTGTCTCGGAGTTTGTCCATGTCTGGAGACATTTAACTTTAAGAACAGCGTCTGTCTCGGAGTTTGTCCATGTCTGGAGACATTTAACTTTAAGAACAGCGTCTGTCTCGGAGTTTGTCCATGTCTGGAGACATTTAACTTCAAGAACATCGTCTGTCTCGGAGTTTGTCCATGTCTGGAGACATTTAACTTCAAGAACAGCCTCTGTCTCGGAGTTTGTCCATGTCTGGAGACATTTAACTTTAAGAACAGCCTCTGTCTCGGAGTTTGTCCATGTCTGGAGACATTTAACTTTAAGAACAGCGTCTGTCTCGGAGTTTGTCCATGTCTGGAGACATTTAATTTGAAGACCAGCCTCTGTCTCGGAGTTTGTCCATGTCTTGAGATATTTAACTTCAAGAACATCGTATGTCTCGGAGTTTGTCCATGTCTGGAGACATTTAACTTCAAGAACAGCCTCTGTCTCGGAGTTTGTCCATGTCTGGAGACATTTAACTTCAAGAACAGCGTCTGTCTCGGAGTTTGTCCATGTCTGGAGACATTTAACTTCAAGAACAGCGTCTGTCTCGGAGTTTGTCCATGTCTGGAGACATTTAACTTTAAGAACAGCGTCTGTCTCGGAGTTTGTCCATGTCTGGAGACATTTAACTTTAAGAACAGCGTCTGTCTCGGAGTTTGTCCATGTCTGGAGACATTTAACTTTAAGAACAGCGTCTGTCTCGGAGTTTGTCCATGTCTGGAGACATTTAACTTTAAGAACAGCGTCTGTCTCGGAGTTTGTCCATGTCTGGAGACATTTAACTTTAAGAACAGCGTCTGTCTCGGAGTTTGTCCATGTCTGGAGACATTTAACTTTAAGAACAGCGTCTGTCTCGGAGTTTGTCCATGTCTGGAGACATTTAACTTTAAGAACAGCGTCTGTCTCGGAGTTTGTCCATGTCTGGAGACATTTAACTTTAAGAACAGCGTCTGTCTCGGAGTTTGTCCATGTCTGGAGACATTTAACTTTAAGAACAGCGTCTGTCTCGGAGTTTGTCCATGTCTGGAGACATTTAACTTTAAGAACAGCGTCTGTCTCGGAGTTTGTCCATGTCTGGAGACATTTAACTTTAAGAACAGCGTCTGTCTCGGAGTTTGTCCATGTCTGGAGACATTTAACTTTAAGAACAGCGTCTGTCTCGGAGTTTGTCCATGTCTGGAGACATTTAACTTTAAGAACAGCGTCTGTCTCGGAGTTTGTCCATGTCTGGAGACATTTAACTTTAAGAACAGCGTCTGTCTCGGAGTTTGTCCATGTCTGGAGACATTTAACTTTAAGAACAGCGTCTGTCTCGGAGTTTGTCCATGTCTGGAGACATTTAACTTCAAGAACAGCGTCTGTCTCGGAGTTTGTCCATGTCTGGAGACATTTAACTTTAAGAACAGCGTCTGTCTCGGAGTTTGTCCATGTCTGGAGACATTTAACTTTAAGAACAGCGTCTGTCTCGGAGTTTGTCCATGTCTGGAGACATTTAACTTTAAGAACAGCGTCTGTCTCGGAGTTTGTCCATGTCTGGAGACATTTAACTTTAAGAACAGCGTCTGTCTCGGAGTTTGTCCATGTCTGGAGACATTTAACTTTAAGAACAGCGTCTGTCTCGGAGTTTGTCCATGTCTGGAGACATTTAACTTTAAGAACAGCGTCTGTCTCGGAGTTTGTCCATGTCTGGAGACATTTAACTTTAAGAACAGCGTCTGTCTCGGAGTTTGTCCATGTCTGGAGACATTTAACTTTAAGAACAGCGTCTGTCTCGGAGTTTGTCCATGTCTGGAGACATTTAACTTTAAGAACAGCGTCTGTCTCGGAGTTTGTCCATGTCTGGAGACATTTAACTTTAAGAACAGCGTCTGTCTCGGAGTTTGTCCATGTCTGGAGACATTTAACTTTAAGAACAGCGTCTGTCTCGGAGTTTGTCCATGTCTGGAGACATTTAACTTTAAGAACAGCGTCTGTCTCGGAGTTTGTCCATGTCTGGAGACATTTAACTTTAAGAACAGCGTCTGTCTCGGAGTTTGTCCATGTCTGGAGACATTTAACTTTAAGAACAGCGTCTGTCTCGGAGTTTGTCCATGTCTGGAGACATTTAACTTTAAGAACAGCGTCTGTCTCGGAGTTTGTCCATGTCTGGAGACATTTAACTTTAAGAACAGCGTCTGTCTCGGAGTTTGTCCATGTCTGGAGACATTTAACTTTAAGAACAGCGTCTGTCTCGGAGTTTGTCCATGTCTGGAGACATTTAACTTTAAGAACAGCGTCTGTCTCGGAGTTTGTCCATGTCTGGAGACATTTAACTTTAAGAACAGCGTCTGTCTCGGAGTTTGTCCATGTCTGGAGACATTTAACTTTAAGAACAGCGTCTGTCTCGGAGTTTGTCCATGTCTGGAGACATTTAACTTTAAGAACAGCGTCTGTCTCGGAGTTTGTCCATGTCTGGAGACATTTAACTTTAAGAACAGCGTCTGTCTCGGAGTTTGTCCATGTCTGGAGACATTTAACTTTAAGAACAGCGTCTGTCTCGGAGTTTGTCCATGTCTGGAGACATTTAACTTTAAGAACAGCGTCTGTCTCGGAGTTTGTCCATGTCTGGAGACATTTAACTTTAAGAACAGCGTCTGTCTCGGAGTTTGTCCATGTCTGGAGACATTTAACTTTAAGAACAGCGTCTGTCTCGGAGTTTGTCCATGTCTGGAGACATTTAACTTTAAGAACAGCGTCTGTCTCGGAGTTTGTCCATGTCTGGAGACATTTAACTTTAAGAACAGCGTCTGTCTCGGAGTTTGTCCATGTCTGGAGACATTTAACTTTAAGAACAGCGTCTGTCTCGGAGTTTGTCCATGTCTGGAGACATTTAACTTTAAGAACAGCGTCTGTCTCGGAGTTTGTCCATGTCTGGAGACATTTAACTTTAAGAACAGCGTCTGTCTCGGAGTTTGTCCATGTCTGGAGACATTTAACTTTAAGAACAGCGTCTGTCTCGGAGTTTGTCCATGTCTGGAGACATTTAACTTTAAGAACAGCGTCTGTCTCGGAGTTTGTCCATGTCTGGAGACATTTAACTTTAAGAACAGCGTCTGTCTCGGAGTTTGTCCATGTCTGGAGACATTTAACTTTAAGAACAGCGTCTGTCTCGGAGTTTGTCCATGTCTGGAGACATTTAACTTTAAGAACAGCGTCTGTCTCGGAGTTTGTCCATGTCTGGAGACATTTAACTTTAAGAACAGCGTCTGTCTCGGAGTTTGTCCATGTCTGGAGACATTTAACTTTAAGAACAGCGTCTGTCTCGGAGTTTGTCCATGTCTGGAGACATTTAACTTTAAGAACAGCGTCTGTCTCGGAGTTTGTCCATGTCTGGAGACATTTAACTTTAAGAACAGCGTCTGTCTCGGAGTTTGTCCATGTCTGGAGACATTTAACTTTAAGAACAGCGTCTGTCTCGGAGTTTGTCCATGTCTGGAGACATTTAACTTTAAGAACAGCGTCTGTCTCGGAGTTTGTCCATGTCTGCTGGAGCTCATTTGTCTCTGAGCAAAGCACAAAGAATGTCTTCCATAAAAGGAGCGACTCTTTATTTAAAGCTTGCTGCCAAGACTTTCACTAAAACAGAGACGTCCGTTCAAAGAAGACGTTTCTCCACAGTTTATTTTAATTATTTACTGACTTTGTGCAGCTGCTAAAAAGAAAAGGTTAATTTAAGACACATTTTCTTGTTGTCAGACAAAGTAGAAGACAAATATTTCACTTTGGAGCTCACAAGACCTCCCGGAACTAAATGTTTCATTTATATTCAGTCATGCACGACAAGATGATTTATTAGTTTTTATCCTGAGCTGATGTTAAATCAGTCAAGTTCAAGGTTCTTCATCGTCATTTCATCACATGTGGTACATGAGGTGGAATGAAACTGGTGTACTCAGGGTCCCAGTTACATCCAAAAGTAGCAAAAATATAAAGTATAAAAAGAACAGAACGGTAAACACTAAATAATTAAATCAACATTTCAAAAGTGTTTGCACAGTACACTGGAGGTTTGTCTCCGTGATGGACTTGTGACCTGTCCAGTGTCCCCTGCGTCTCGCACAGTGATGTTGCACAGGGAGACCAGTGACCCCCCCTGAAGAGGAAGCAGGTAAAGACGATGGATAGTTTTTAGTTTGTCCTCATTTGTTCCCTCAGTCTTTGTAAAACATCATTTCAGGTTTTAGGCTGAGGATGTTTTTATGTCTCCAAACTATATTTTAAAAACTTGTGATTATTTTTGTTCAAGAACTTGAAACCTTCCTGAGAAAATGGACATTTGTCTCCTCCAGGGTAACGTATCGCTGAATCTTCAGAATCATCCCACCTCGTCAACAACACCCTGAACTGTCCACGCCCCCGTCCACCAAGTTTAAAGTTCTCGTCCTTCCTTCAGCTCCTTCTGCCAACAGGTAACACGTTTTCTTCTCATGAGGCTCGACTGCATCACTTATTGATTGATTGATGTTTATTCATTCATTTTAAAAGAACAATACAAGACAGTTTCATCAGATACAAGAATACAAGTAGGATAAAATGAAGGGAGCAGAAAGAAGATGAAATCTTATTATATCTGCCCCTTATTTCACAGTTTGTTCAACCGATGATAACCTTCAAGCAACATCACAGAATGAATAATTCTACTTATTTTTCTAACTGTAATACACAAACTACATCACAAAATGAATAATTCTACTTAATTTTCCTAACTGTAATACATAAACTAGATCACAAACTTATTTGCTCAAACCCAATAAAACCTGCAGAGACAATCAATTCATGACGTTCTGCAGCAAGGAAACTACCAAAAGAAATAACCACCTCCTTCATGTTTTGTTTGTGTTGGAGTTCATCCACCGTCTCTGTGTCCAGCATCACGTCCAGGTCGAGGCGTCTTCATTCTTTTTGCCGTCAGACAAGACAAGAATGATTTCAGTTTGAAGAGCAGACTGGTTTGTATTTGTGTTGTTTCTCTGTGGAACCATGGCACCCCTGTAGTGACAGCTGTCCACTCCTCGTCCTTCGCCCGTGAGAAGGAACCTCGTGCAGGTCGTGAACTCTGAGCCCGTCCTTCTCCCACTTCTGCTGCCCACAGCAGATCCTGTTTCTAACTGGGGGAATGTGTGGTTTGCTATCTGCTGGTTTTTCTTGGGCTCCTCTTTTGTTTCCCAGGAATGTTCACTTGCCTGACGTACAATGAGACCCAAACGTCCCACCCCTTGAACACAAAGGCTGCATGACATGAAAGTGAAGAACTGGTTTGTTTCATATTGCATTAACCTTTGGCTGCTCCTGACAATATCCTTAAAAAATTCTAACGTTGTAGAGATATGCAGTACAAATACTGCGAGAACCAATCAACAGAGGACGCATCTCCTCTGTGGTCCACACTGCTCTCACCCACCTGGATCAGAAGGACTCATACGTGTGTCTGCTCTTTGTGGACTTTACATCTGCCTTCAACACCATGATCCCCCAAACCCTGATGGACAAACTACGGTACTCACACCAGGACCAAGCCCCTCCATTTGAAACTGGGTCTTAGACTTCAGACAGACCACAGTCCGTGAAGATCCACAACTTCTCCTCCTCCACCATAACCCTCAGCACTGGCTCTCCTCAGGGCTGTGTGTTGAGCCCTCTTCTGTTCACTCTGCTCACATATGATTGTACAGCCACCCATCCAGGCTGTCATATTGTAAAGTTTGCAGATGATACAGCTGTGGTGGGATGCATCACAAACAATGATGAGTCCAGCTACAGACAGGAGGTGGAACACCTGGAGAGCTGGTGCAAAGAGAATAATCTTCACATGAATGTGAAGAAGACAAAGGAGATGATTGTGGACTTCAGAAGGAACACACCCACACCCCACTGAACATAAGTGGATCTGCAGTGGAAGTGGTCTCCAGCTACAAATACTTGGGTGTACACATGAATGATAACCTCAGCTGGAGCAACAACACCACCAGCCTGATCAAGAAAGGTCATCAGAGACTCTACTTCCTCAGACGGCTGAGACGAGCTGGTCTGAGCAGCCCAGTTCTCACCTCCTTCTACAGGTGTGCAGTGGAGAGCATCCTGTGCTCCAGCATCAATGTGTGGCATGGAGGCTGCACAGTTGCAGAGAGGAAAGCTCTACAGAGAGTGGTGAAGGCTGCACAGAAGTCTGTTGGAGTCAGTCTCCCCACCATCACAGATTAATAATAATAATAATAATAATAATAATAATAATAATAATAATAATAATAATAATAATAATAATGAATTCCATTTATAACACACTTTTCATTAATAAAAATCTCAAAGTGCTACAAAGTGTAACAAAGCAAAGGCTCTGAGGGGGAGGGAGCAGAATGCTTTCCCTGTTCAAAATTTTTCGAAGTGTTTTGGTCATACAGAAACTGCAGATAGCAGCTTTAAGTTCCCTTTCAGTTCGGTCTCTCGGTGCAACATACTTGCTATGGGAATTGCACCCACGCGCGATTACCTGAAGGAATACACCGCCCTTTAGGTACTTAATAATAATAATAATAATAATAATGAATTCAATTTATAATGCACTTTTCATTAATAAAAATCTCAAAGTGCTACAAAGTGTAACAAAGCAAAGATCAAAATAAAACAAGTGATAAAATCAAATAAAATCAATAATAATATCGACTAAGATCAAAAGATAAAATCATGTGGATGCAGATTAGGCTTGCTTAAAAAATAAATAAAATAAAACAAGTGATAAAATCAAGTAAAATCAATAATGATATCAGCTAAGATCAAAGATAAAATCATGTGGAGGCAGAATAGGCTTGCTTAAAAAGAAAAGTCTTTATGCTGCTTTTAAAGTCAACCAGTGACTGTGGAGCTCTCAGGTCGTCAGGGAGGGAGTTCCACAGGCGGGGGGCAGCCACACAGAATGCTCGGTCTCCCATGGTCCTCAATTTGGTCCGAGGAATATGAAGGAAATTACTGTTCTGTGATCGTAGAGACCGGGTGGATGAATATGGTGCAAGAATGTCCTTTAGATAGTCAGGTGAAGTTCCGTGTA
Source organism: Garcialebias charrua (assembly GCA_038048925.1). Lineage (NCBI taxonomy): Eukaryota > Metazoa > Chordata > Actinopteri > Cyprinodontiformes > Rivulidae > Garcialebias > Garcialebias charrua. Next base: position 11,328 of record JBBPBX010005643.1, on the reverse strand, counting down.
AGCATTGATGTGTAATGAGAGCAGTTTTGTACTGAATTCTGTAGGTGACAGGAAGCCAATGGAGGTTATGGAGAATGGGTGTAATATGTTCAAATTTACGAACTCTCAACAGAATCCTTGCTGCACTGTTTTGAATGTATTGAAGTTTCTGAAGGTTTTTGCCAGGGATTCCAATAAACAGGGAGTTGCAGTAGTCGAGCCTGGAGGAGACAAAGGCATGGACGAGTTTCTCAGCATCACAGACATCTACACCTCCAGATGCAGGAAGAGGGCCACCTGCATCATGAAGGACCACACTCACCCAGCACACACCTTTTTGCCCCACTCCCCTCATGAAGGAGCTTGAGGAGCATTAAGTGTAGAACCACTAGACTGAGGAACAGCTTCTACCCTGAGGCGGTTACACTCATGAATATCTAACCAGAATAATCACTGTGAAATATCACATCATGTTGCTGCTGATCTGTTTCATGTTGCTGCTGATCTGTTTCATGTTGCTGCTGATCTGTTTCATGTTGCTGCTGATCTGTTTCATGTTGCTGCTGATCTGTTTCATGTTGCTGCTGATCTGTTTCATGTTGCTGCTGATCTGTTTCATGTTGCTGCTGATCTGTTTCATGTTGCTGCTGATCTGTTTCATGTTGCTGCTGATCTGTTTCATGTTGCTGCTGATCTGTTTCATGTTGCTGCTGATCTGTTTCATGTTGCTGCTGATCTGTTTCATGTTGCTGCTGATCTGTTTCATGTTGCTGCTGATCTGTTTCATGTTGCTGCTGATCTGTTTCATGTTGCTGCTGATCTGTTTCATGTTGCTGCTGATCTGTTTCATGTTGCTGCTGATCTGTTTCATGTTGCTGCTGATCTGTTTCATGTTGCTGCTGATCTGTTTCATGTTGCTGCTGATCTGTTTCATGTTGCTGCTGATCTGTTTCATGTTGCTGCTGATCTGTTTCATGTTGCTGCTGATCTGTTTCATGTTGCTGCTGATCTGTTTCATGTTGCTGCTGATCTGTTTCATGTTGCTGCTGATCTGTTTCATGTTGCTGCTGATCTGTTTCATGTTGCTGCTGATCTGTTTCATGTTGCTGCTGATCTGTTTCATGTTGCTGCTGATCTGTTTCATGTTGCTGCTGATCTGTTTCATGTTGCTGCTGATCTGTTTCATGTTGCTGCTGATCTGTTTCATGTTGCTGCTGATCTGTTTCATGTTGCTGCTGATCTGTTTCATGTTGCTGCTGATCTGTTTCATGTTGCTGCTGATCTGTTTCATGTTGCTGCTGATCTGTTTCATGTTGCTGCTGATCTGTTTCATGTTGCTGCTGATCTGTTTCATGTTGCTGCTGATCTGTTTCATGTTGCTGCTGATCTGTTTCATGTTGCTGCTGATCTGTTTCATGTTGCTGCTGATCTGTTTCATGTTGCTGCTGATCTGTTTCATGTTGCTGCTGATCTGTTTCATGTTGCTGCTGATCTGTTTCATGTTGCTGCTGATCTGTTTCATGTTGCTGCTGATCTGTTTCATGTTGCTGCTGATCTGTTTCATGTTGCTGCTGATCTGTTTCATGTTGCTGCTGATCTGTTTCATGTTGCTGCTGATCTGTTTCATGTTGCTGCTGATCTGTTTCATGTTGCTGCTGATCTGTTTCATGTTGCTGCTGATCTGTTTCATGTTGCTGCTGATCTGTTTCATGTTGCTGCTGATCTGTTTCATGTTGCTGCTGATCTGTTTCATGTTGCTGCTGATCTGTTTCATGTTGCTGCTGATCTGTTTCATGTTGCTGCTGATCTGTTTCATGTTGCTGCTGATCTGTTTCATGTTGCTGCTGATCTGTTTCATGTTGCTGCTGATCTGTTTCATGTTGCTGCTGATCTGTTTCATGTTGCTGCTGATCTGTTTCATGTTGCTGCTGATCTGTTTCATGTTGCTGCTGATCTGTTTCATGTTGCTGCTGATCTGTTTCATGTTGCTGCTGATCTGTTTCATGTTGCTGCTGATCTGTTTCATGTTGCTGCTGATCTGTTTCATGTTGCTGCTGATCTGTTTCATGTTGCTGCTGATCTGTTTCATGTTGCTGCTGATCTGTTTCATGTTGCTGCTGATCTGTTTCATGTTGCTGCTGATCTGTTTCATGTTGCTGCTGATCTGTTTCATGTTGCTGCTGATCTGTTTCATGTTGCTGCTGATCTGTTTCATGTTGCTGCTGATCTGTTTCATGTTGCTGCTGATCTGTTTCATGTTGCTGCTGATCTGTTTCATGTTGCTGCTGATCTGTTTCATGTTGCTGCTGATCTGTTTCATGTTGCTGCTGATCTGTTTCATGTTGCTGCTGATCTGTTTCATGTTGCTGCTGATCTGTTTCATGTTGCTGCTGATCTGTTTCATGTTGCTGCTGATCTGTTTCATGTTGCTGCTGATCTGTTTCATGTTGCTGCTGATCTGTTTCATGTTGCTGCTGATCTGTTTCATGTTGCTGCTGATCTGTTTCATGTTGCTGCTGATCTGTTTCATGTTGCTGCTGATCTGTTTCATGTTGCTGCTGATCTGTTTCATGTTGCTGCTGATCTGTTTCATGTTGCTGCTGATCTGTTTCATGTTGCTGCTGATCTGTTTCATGTTGCTGCTGATCTGTTTCATGTTGCTGCTGATCTGTTTCATGTTGCTGCTGATCTGTTTCATGTTGCTGCTGATCTGTTTCATGTTGCTGCTGATCTGTTTCATGTTGCTGCTGATCTGTTTCATGTTGCTGCTGATCTGTTTCATGTTGCTGCTGATCTGTTTCATGTTGCTGCTGATCTGTTTCATGTTGCTGCTGATCTGTTTCATGTTGCTGCTGATCTGTTTCATGTTGCTGCTGATCTGTTTCATGTTGCTGCTGATCTGTTTCATGTTGCTGCTGATCTGTTTCATGTTGCTGCTGATCTGTTTCATGTTGCTGCTGATCTGTTTCATGTTGCTGCTGATCTGTTTCATGTTGCTGCTGATCTGTTTCATGTTGCTATGTTCATTTGTGCTCATCTGTTCATACAGACTCATGTTCGTGCTACTTTTCAGCATATTGTTTTTACTGTTTTATTGTTTTTGATGATATTAGTGCTTAGTGTATTTTTAGTTGATGTTTTTCTTAGTTCATATCTTAGATGTTATTACTGTTTTTCTTTTACATTTATTGTTGGATGTAACTGGGACCCTGTGTACATAATTTCGTTCCGCCACATGTACCACATGTGGTGCGAACGACACTAACGAATATCTGAATCTGAATCTGAATAATTCAGTGGTTCCTAACCCTGGTCCTTGAGGAACACCATCCTACATGTTTTAGTTGTTTCCCTACTTTAACACACCTGATTTGAATGAATGGATGATTTTCAGGCTTCTGCAGAACATGAGTGGTTGATTAAATCACTGTGTTGGAGCAGAGAAACAACTAAAACATGCAGGATGGCATTCCTCAAGGACCAGGGTTGGGCCCTCTCATCTATCATACCTGTTGCACATGTCTAAATAAATACACTCACTAACAAAATGCCATTAGGAACCCAGAATGAATGGTTTGTTTAGGATGTAATTTGGCTCTGATGTGAACCAGGGATGGATTTGTAAATGGTTTGATTTGCAAGGAGCTCGCACGTCTAGAATGAGGACCAGAGGGTTTGAGGTATCACAAGTAGAGCAAAAGTGTTGCTGGAGCATCCGGCAGTCCATTAAAACAGTGAACGATGACCATTCGCGGCACAGTTGATATAACTCTCATCTCTCTGCAAGAAGGTTGCTGGATCAAGTCCCGGCCGGGGACCATTATGGTTGGACTTTGCATGTTCTCTCTGTGCTGCGTGGGCTTTCTCTGGGAACTCTGGTTTCCCCCCACAGACCAAAAACATGCATGTTAGACTGATTGTCGTCTTTTATACAAAGTTAAAGGTTCAGTATGCAGTTTCTGTAGAACTGCAGCAGTTAGAAATATTTTCAACAGGCAAAGCATTCTGATCCCTCCCCCTCAGAGCCATATGTGGCTCTGCCCCCTTGTGGTCTGTTGAATTTCAAATTCAAGCTCTGTTTTTATTGGCTGATTCAAATTCAAGCTCTGTTTTTATTGGCTGGTTACAAACTCTGTTTTTATTGGCTGGAAAATGGCGGGTCACCTTTTCTTTTTAGAAATGCTTATTTACCACCTGGAGAAGCAAGGGGACAATATTTTTTTAAAATTTTTTTCAGAGATTACCTGGCTAACATCAGTCTGTCAGGAGGTAGTGACAGAGTGAAGAAATATGTTCATAAAAAAAGCTACATACTGCAGCTTTAAGCCTTTTTTAAATCGTTTTGATTTGGAAAAGGCCATTCATGCTTTTATCACTTCAAGGCTCGACTACTGCAATTCCCTGTATGCAGGAATCTCCCAATCGTCCATTAGACGCTTTCAACTGGTCCAAAATGCTGCAGGTTGACTTTTAGCCAACACCTCCAGACGTGAACACATTACCCCTGTTTTATTTTCTCTCCATTGGCTTCCAATTGATTTTAGAATTAAATTTAAAATTTTATTATTCACTTTTAAAGCTCTCAATGGTCTTGCCCCACTGTATTTGACTGATCTTGTAACTGTCCGTGAATATAGGAGAACACTGAGATCATCTAATACATTTCTCCTGTCTGTCCCAAGGACCAACTACAAACGATGGGGTGACCTTTTCTGTTGTTGCACCCAGACTCTGGAACATCTACCTCTGGACTTGCGCTCCATCACTGATATGGAGTTTTTTTAATCTAATCTTAAAACCTTTTTATTCAGGCAGGTTTTAATACCTAGTAGTTCTTTACCAATCTTGTTATGTTTTAATTGTTTTTAATTTTTAACTGGCTGTTTTTTATTTTTTTTATTGTTTGTTTTTTATTTCTGTATTGTTCAGAACTTTGTGCACCTTCTGGCTGCTGGAAAGGGCTCTATAAATAAAGATTGATTGATTGATTGATTGATTGATTGATTGATTGATTGATTGATTGATTGATTGATTGATTGGTAACTCTGAATTGTCCCGAGGTGAGAGAAAGAGAGGGTGAATGGTTGTTTGTCTCTGTGTGTCCCTGTGATGGACTGGAGACCTGTTCAGGATGTCTGTCCCTCTCACAGGGCTGTATATGGACACCAGTGACCCCCGTGAACCGAAACAGAAGAAGTAAGTTAAGATGATGGACGACGATCATCAGGAACAGCTGATGCTTTGTAGACACATTAACCAGGATTACCAGTGTTTAATAGGAGAGGGCGGCTGTGGCTGAGTGGTTAGAGCAGTCATGCTCCAATAGGAAAGTAGGGGGTTCGATTCCACCAGCAGTTACAGGTTGAAGTGTCCCTGGGCAAGACATTGAACCCCTCATTGTCCCAATGTGTGTCCCATTGGCGTATGAATTTGATCTAAAGCTCTGATTAATCTTTGTAGAGATCTAGCAGAGTGCTGTATGAATGAGGTAAATGAGGACACAGATTGTTGTAAAGAGCTTTGAGCATGATGATGAGACAGAAAGGTTTATATAAATAAATACAGTCCATTTACAGACTGTTTAATAAGGCTTGCATGAAGGTGGTTATTTTGTCTCGGTGCTTTTATGTTGGAACCACTGGGTGCCTGAGAGCACCTCAGCACATTGCAAAGGTTTCACTGGTCCAAGACAGACCTTGTCAACTGGACAGTGCACTGAGTATTACAGAACTTTGTGACATGTGTGTCTGCTGTCAGGACACAGGTTAGAACACAACACGTCATCCTACAGTGTTTCAGTGACTAACATCAGTTGGTCTGTGGACTCACTGTCTGAAGTGTGGACTGCAATTAGCACCAGAGCAAAGACAGCTGTGTCATGAAGGCTGAGTTATACTCGCGCTTTGGTCCGCTGGCCCTCTGCGCGCGAACTGCGCGCGCACTGAGCCGTGCGACTTCTGCGTTTAAAGTTTCGCCGCTGTGTTTATAGTTGACGCATGGCGGAGCATGGCAAAGTGCTGTTCTTTTACAGACCAGCAGGTGGCAGTAGCCTCTAAAACCTGTGCATATGTTGCAAGAAAGGGTAGAAGAAGAAATCTACCGTAGAAGAAGAACTGTTTGAAATCACACAACAACAACAAAAATGCTCCGCTCGCGTGCTGAATAATAATGTAGCCGGACGGGTATTGATAAAAATAGGGAACTTTAGTTTAAAAAATAAATAATCTATTTTAATAAAAGAAAGTGAATTTGGTTAAAAGCTTTACTAAAAGTTACCCTTAGGCACATAGACCTGTTGCAGATGAGGCATGAGACAAGTTCACACAGACACCAATAAATTGCACAGTAGTTTAATTAAATAAAATCCTAAGTTTAAAATATTTACAGTTTAAAAAGGCTAAAATCCTAAATTTAAAATATTTACAGTTTAAAAAGGTAGTTAAAGCTCCAATAAACAATAAAAGTGCAATACTCTAAAAACAGGACAATCTCACACACAAAATCATACACCAGTGTTAATGTCACCGCCTGAGAGATGCTCAATCAGTAAAACAGTAGTCCAGAGTCCACCCTGGTGAGATCCGCTGCTCCCAAAGAGACGCCACTCAATCCGACACCTGTATGAGTGGTTGAACTGGCATCAGTCGGCTCAGCTCGGCCCGCAGGACGCGTGACGTAGCCCACGCCACGCCGTCCAGACAGTGGGCGCCAAACAGTCCCAGGACCAGCCGGAAGGCGAGGGACGACCCGGATGGGGGCAGAACCAGTCGGGACAACAGTAGACACGGCCACGAACAACACAGGAGGCAGACGGTCGCCAAGGACAAACAGCAGCAGCTACCAAACATAAATATGAATTAAAATCTGAATTTTTAAGAAACAGAAAAACTGGCGCTTCAGTACTCACTGTGTTCCACCTCAACAGCAGAGGGAAACAGGAAACTCTTACATGTCGCGAGAACAGTGGATCATCGCGACCCTGCACCTCAACGCTAGCGCAACACAGCCAGCATGGATGACACGTCAACTAATGAGGACTACCCCTTTTATACCGGAAGTAGCCCCAGACCCACCAATCACATCTCTGCATGTGTGGTGCATTCAATGACCGCAGGTCATCCTGCTACAATAAGAACAACAGTTTTTGTGTCTTGCGGTTTTAATGCATGGAGTCAGCGAGGAGGAAGCGATCACGTGACTTTTGGCAAAACAACAAAAGAAAAGTCCAGCTCAGAGATGAAGAAGGTGAATTTAATACATTTGTATCACATAAAAACATTCCTCCATGCGTCGCGATGCCGTCTCCACGACCACAGTGGTGCAGACAGCTGCAGGCTCTGGCGTGAAGGTCCCCACCCAAATCAATTCAGTAGAGCCCACCGCGCGCGCACTAGGCTTGCGGAGTTTCAAAAAATCAGAGGTGCACGACACGCGCCAAGACGACGCGTGGGGCCTACGCGCAGGGGCGGGGACGGTGAAATTGTGTCACTTTTGGCGCGTGCACCCTTGCGCGCTGCGCGACGCGTCGAGTATAAATCTAGCTTCAGTGGAGAAGGCTCTGTCCATGTCTGAGAGGCCTCTGACCATTCACAAACCATTCAGAAACTCAGCTTGTGTTGCAGGAAGAACAGCCGTGTGAAGCAGACTTCAGCTGTGCTGACGGGCAGCACCGCACATTAAATGTGTGATGGCATCTCACTTGTATTGTTTTCAAGACATGACGAGTCACCTCAGTTGAAATTGTCTTTGTGGTTACCCAAAGTGTGTAAACTAAATGTAAAGTTCCCTTTCAGTTCGGTCTCTCGGTGCAACATACTTGCTATGGGAATTGCGCCCCCGTGCGATTACCTGAAGGAATACAATCACGCCTTTTACGGCAGGGGGCGTCACCCCGCGTCAGAGGTACCGCCTTTCAAGTACTTAAGCGACTGACGCCCCTCCATCTTTCTCTTTTTTGCCCTTCACCTCGCTGAAACACCTGAACATCGTGGGACCTCTCTGTTGTTGCGTCGCTTGATTGAGTCGGACTCTTCTCTTCCTGTCGAAGACTCAACGCCAGAAGGGTCCGACGTAGACGCCCAGTACGGTGACAAGGGAGAAATTGTTCATTCCTCCCAGAACCTGGCGCAGAACCTTCTGGAACCGGACTTGTCGGTACATGCCCTGTTCGACCTGTGCCATAGGGCCGCTGACGCCCTGCAGGTCACGTGGCCGGACCCCACGCCTCGCCAATGGGCTACGAGGCTGGCAGGAAACTACTTCTACGCGAAGCAACCGACAACATCGCCGAAAATGGGCTCCCATCATGCTGCCATTGTCCCGACTATTGGATGTCGCGGGAATGGAGACTCTGGGCCTCGTCAGCGCACCCCTGATTGAGGAGTCTCTGGCGGATCACCTGGCCCCCACAGCCATGGGGATGAAACCAACGCTGCCCAGCAAGGCCTGTCGCGCTTCGGAGAAACAACTCGAGAAGTGCTACAAGGCCCAAGGCCTCGCGGCTCGCGCAATGAATACGTCGAGCATGGTACAGGCCTACCTGGCGGAGAAACTACAGGAGATCCAGGTATCAAAGGATGAGACCGAGGCCATAGAGGAGGCCCGCCGTGTCTCTGACCTCGTGCTCAGCATGATGGGGACAGTAGCTGTTTCCCAGGGCAAAGCAATGGCAGAAATAGTTGTTGCCCAGCGTCATCTTTGACTAACACTGTCGGACCTCCCTGAAAACCAGAGGGCCACCTTCCTACAGCACCCGATCGAGCCAACAGGACTCTTCGGGAGAGCCCTGGAACGTGTCCAGACAAAACTGGAACTAGCACGCAAACAAGCGGATGCCCTCCGCGAGGGTTTGCCAAGGAAAATGTTCGCCCCACCAACGGAAAACACACGTGGTCTCCCACGAAAGAGACCCGCTAAGGACTGCAAGGCTTCATAGTACCGTCTGAGTGCTGCTTCGGCCTCTTCCTACGAAAACCAGTTCCGGACCTGATGAACCAGGACAAACTGATAAATTTACAGGTTCGCCCGCCCACGAGGTACGGGAACCTAACTCTCTAATCCCAGTCTCTGCTCGTAGAAAACCACGAGGAGCTGGTGACATGTGTGCGCTAGGGGTTGAATGAGTACATAATTTTTAACCTCGACATTAACATAAAAAAACTCGAGCAGCGCTCGAGTAGCCGATGACGTCACAGTGTCTTATGATGCAAAATAAATAAATAAATAAATATAAATGCATAAAAAACATTTTACAAAAAGAAAAAAAAGACCAACAAAACATTGGGAGCATTTATTATGCTCCTATCATTTATCATACTGCAGATAAGTCACAGGAAAAACAAACTATTATTTATTAATATTATGATTAAAAGTGAAAGTAAGGCGCTGAACCGAAACTTAAAAAACAAATGGGGCCACAGCCACACCGTACCACCGCCTGCAGTGCTGTGCAACTTAGGTTTACTTTTAGAGATTGTGTTTATAGGTTTTTAATTGCTAGAGAGATGAATATTTGCTGCTTTTTGTTTGTGAAACGAGAGAGAAGACGCCGTTTCGGCCGTGTTATATATGTGACCTGCAATGCAACACTGCCCCCTGCTGTCACAATCTACTACGGTGTTCAAAGAACAGAAAATCTACAGGATGATTCAATGAGTAGCGCAATTTATAAAATTATAAACTGTTTTACCTTTTTGACAAGACGGCCTGCTCCATTAACATCCGTGCGCACACAGGAATCCATTTTGTAGCGTCTACTAAAAGCTAAAAGCTACCTCGCGCGCTGTGAAATGTGACGTACTACGGGTACCCGAGGTGGACAAAAAAGCCTCGATAGAAGTCAAAGCACTCGATCTGTCGAAAACTCGGGTACTCTGTTAATGCACTAGTGTGCGCGCACTAAACATGACTCGCCTACTGTAAATGTATACAAAACAGACACTGTTTCAAACATGTACAAAAATAAAAGTACCAATGCACAGTCTGCCCTGGTTCTTGACTCGAGTCCCAATTTTATAAAACCCAGACCTCACGGTCGAACTATGAACACACAGCAAGATACACAAGATCCGTCGGAGACGGCCTGATCTCGCAATATCTTTTATTGGGTCGAGCAACCTGCTCGAAAAAACGCGAGAGGGGTCAAAGGTCACCCTCTTCGACCTAAAACACGAGGAGCACAACATGCCGTCCAGGCTCAACGCGCATGCGCAGGCTTGGGAGGCATGCCTACCAAATGATTGGGTCATGACAACAATACGTCATGGGCTCAAGTTGCAGTTCTCAAAGAGACCGCCCCGTTTCTCAGGGGTGTTGCATTCTAAGATCAATCCTGCACGTGCGCACGTGCTGAGGGAGGAAGTTTCAACCATGCTGAAAAAGGGAGTGATTAGTTTGTTCTCAGGATGCAAACTACGCTCCGGACACTACAGCAAGTACTTCCTGGGGCCCAAAAAGGACCGTTCCTCGAGACCGATCCTGGATCTCAGGACTCTCAATAAAATAATTGAAACCTTCAAGTTCAGGATGCTTACACTACGGTAAGTTCTCCAGTCTGTGAGACCAGGAGACTACGCATGTACAGTGGATCTGAAAGATGCCTATTTCCATATAGGCGTGTGGAGGAGACACAGAAAGTTCCTCCATTTTGCATTTGAAGGTAACGCTTATGAATTCAAAATCTTACCCTTCGGTTTAAAGACTGCTCCACGTACATTCACTAAATGTCTGGTTGCAGCCCTGACCCCTCTTAGGAACCAAGGACTCAGGGTCTTGAATTACCTGGACGACCTGTTAATTCTGGCTGGAAGCAGAAAACAGGCGCTGTTACACTCCAGGTGATCTCTCACCTGGAGTCTCTCGGTTTTGTCATAAACCTACAGAAGAACAATCTGACTCCGTCACGGGTTACCGTATTTCTGGGTGTACAGATTGACACTGTCCAATACAGAGTATGGCTCTCGAAGGAAAGAGTCTCCTCCATTCGCCATTGCCTGGGAAGATTTAAACTGGACCAACGGGTCCCTGTGAAAACCTACCAACGCCTGTTGGGCCTCTTGGTGGCAGCCATCCCTTGTGTGCCACGTGCATTATTGAAAATGCGGGCCATACAGGTATGGTTTAACCAACAAATACAACCCGCTCTGCCCAAACAAGCGGGAAAGTTTAAAATAGACCCAGAGTGTCTAAAGGCCCTGGGACCTTGGAGAGATCCATCCGTCTTCACGGAAGGGGTCTCACTGGGAAGGGTGTCGTCCCGTGTAGTCATCACGACGGACGCCTCAAAAACAGTATGGGGAGCGATCTGTAGGAACCAGAACGCCCGCGGCCTTTGGAACAAGCAGGAAGCCA
>JBBPBX010005642.1:59232-71306 GCA_038048925.1 Garcialebias charrua | reverse complement strand
ACTGGACGACTGGCGCAAGCAGCAAACCCCTCCGGAATCCAAGACGATGGAACTCGGCCCTTCACTCGTCTGTACCTTAAAAAAAAAAAGAATAAAACTGTCATGTTTGCATCACAAAGTCTAAAATAAGACCAAGTTTGCTACTCAAAGTAGAAAGAATAAATACAGTTGCTCCTACATTTTTTACTCATTCACAAAGATATACTGTAATGTTCAATTTTATATTGATTTCAGTAATTTTATCTTAGATTTACTTTAATATTTTTGAATTATTGTGCCAGGTGCTTGTGTCATTACTTGTTCTTCTGCTCCTGCGTCTCAGAGTAAGTGTGTCTGTCAACTTCAGCGTGGGAGACCAGTCTGTGACTTGTGTGCAGGCCTTCCTGAAAAAATAAATATTTCAATAGAACAAATGTAGTAATAACCAAAAGATGAACTTGTGTTATGGAATATTTTCTGTACAAACAGCATCCCACTGCTTTATTCACATGAGAGTAACAGGGACCTACAATCAAAACAGTACTACAGTACAGTATTGTATATACTGTATATATAGTGTGCATACAGTATACACATACACACAGCATATGTATGTACTGCAAATGTATTACACACACATGTAGTTATATTATTTATCCACAGATTTGTTTAGTAAATACTTTAACAGATGCTAACGCTACATGCTAAGCTAACCACAGCTAGTAGACAATGCTAAATCATGAAGAAAAAACAACAACAGCTCCAACACAGAGAAAATTATACTCTCACATTGTTCTGAAATTGTTTCACAAAATGATTTATGTAGAATATTTTGTTTACCGGAGAAAACGTGATCTGAACACGACGTCTTCGAGAGCAGATCCGAGCAGAGGAGGGGCAGCTGTCAGCTCCTCCGATGGAGATAAATCCTTCACGTTTACTTATTTTTGGGACTAAGTGAAAACTGCGCTTTGAACAAACGTCTACCCGACAGGAACACCCACTGACCCAACACGAAGTAACCATTGTAATTAATTAGAAATAAACAAAACAAAAAAAAACAAACGTGATAAATACAGCCAGTAGACTGGGCTTTAACTGCTGCTCTCACTTCCGGCGGAAGTCGTTCCCATAATTCGCGCAAGGCATCATGGGGCGTAGGAATATTGTGGATACCCTTTTTAATTCTGCCATTTTTAACTTTCGTTTTGAACGACCGGTTTCTGATAGAAGTTCTGAAGTCCACGCCCTTCAAAGATCTGTTTACGCCCTCTGTAACAGCCAGTATCTGTAATGTGTTGTTGTTTTAAAATTAGCTCTTTTTTTATTACTCATTTGACTTACTGTTAGTGCTAGCTTAAGATAACTTACCGAAACCCGTCTGAGCGCGCCGCAATTTGCTGCTCCTTTTAGCATTAGACCTCCCGAATCCGATGCTAATGTTAGCTTGTTCCTCTTCCGGTGTTTGCCAGCTCCGCTCGTTGCACGCGGCGATTTTGGGAGTTATCGCTGTTCCAGTCAAGACAACACAAAGTTCACCAAGTGTCTCCCGTAAATTAATCCATAAGGAGAAGGTCCTCGCTGCTGTGAGGCTGCTGGGACGCTGCAACGAGGCTGTACAGTTGAAGCTCCGCTCCATCCGCCAGAAGCAGTGTCCCGTTGCCGCCGGTCCCTATGCCGGGAGTCCGCTCGTTTAATTTTTGCCGGCTGCGCGTTGGGAGCGATCGCAAATACACTAAAAATTGAACTAAAACATAAAAATAACAATTATACTTTATTTATAAAGCCATTTAAAAAAACACAGCTGCAACAAAGTGCTGTACACATGAAATTAAGAACATATAAACAAAAGATGAGATGAAATCATGAAAAACAACAGAAGTGGGTTGAGCCTAACCAGGGGTTGCTAGGTGAGGGGCTGGACTCATGTTTGAGGTGATTGGCTACGGCTTGTGACGTCAATAACTGCAAGAAGTGTGAATCCAGGTGTATTTATCAAAAATAAATAAATCTACTTAGAGTCCCTCGAGGGGTTCTGTGGCGGGTACTCCGGGAGTATGGGGTACCAGGCCCTTTGATATGGGCTGTTAGGTCCCTGTACGACCGGTGTCAGAGCTTGGTCCGCATCGCTGGCAGTAAGTCAGGCTCGTTTCCGGTGAGAGTTGGACTCCGCCAAGGTTGCCCTTTGTCACCGATTCTGTTTATAACTTTTATGGACAGAATTTCTAGGCGCAGCCAAGGTGTTGAGAGGATCCGTTTTGGTGGCCTTAGAATCGCTTCTCTGTTTTTTGCAGATGATGTGGTCCTATTGGCTTCATCAGCTCGTGATCTACAGCTTTCGCTGGAGCGGTTTGCAGCTGAATGTGATGCGGCCGGGATGAGGATCAGTTCCTCCAAATCCGAGGCCATGGTCTTGAGCCGGAAAAGGGTAGCATGCCCTCTCCGGGTCGGGGAGGAGGTCCTGCCCCAAGTGGAGGAGTTTAAGTATCTCGGGATCTTGTTCACGAATGAGGGAAAACTGGAGCGTGAGATCGATAGGCGGATAGGTGCAGCGTCCGCAGTGAAGCGGGCGCTGTACCGGTCTGTCGTGGTGAAGAGAGAGCTGAGTCAAAAGGCAAAGCTCTCAATTTACCGATCGATCTACGTTCCCACCCTCATCTATGGTCATGAGCTTTGGGTTATGACCGAAAGAACAAGATCTCGGATACAAGCGGCTGAAATGAGTTTTCTCCGCAGGGTGGCTGGACTCTCCCTTAGAGATAGGGTGAGAAGCTCGGTCATCCGGGAGTAGGGATGGGAACCGAGAACCGGTTCTGTTAGAGAACCGGTTCTTAAAAGTCCAATTCCATGGAATTGTAGGATGCTTGTCTTAACGATTCAGCTTATCGGTTCTGCAGACTCCTGGTGGTGACGTATTTAAGCGCTGACATCACAGACATGCGCCGCGCCCGAAAAAAATAAATATTTCTTAGCTGACTTCATAGCAGACGTCCTTCTGAGCTTAACGAAATGTTCAAATCAGCTGGATTTAAAAAAAAAAAGTTCGCGGAATTTTAGGCAGGCGCCAGGCGGGTCAAACCGGACGCTTTCTTTCTTTAAATTTAGCTAAATAAACGCTTAAAAAATATATTTCTTAGCTGACTTAATAGTAGACGTACTCTTGAGTTTAACGAAATGTTCAAATAAGCTGGATTTTAAAAAAAAAAGTTCGCTGATTTTTATGCAGGCGCCAGGCGGGTCAAACCGGACGCTTTGTTTCTTTAAATTTAGCTAAATAAACGCTTAAAAATATATTTCTTACCTCACTATAGCAGACGGGCTCCTGAGCTGAACCAAATGTGAAATCAGCTGGATTTAAAAATCCGCGGTGTGGTTTATGAGTGGTATCTTGCAAACAAAAACAGCTACATCCACAGCAGGGAGCGGGCAGCGACAGAGCAGTCCGACCAAAGGAGTCTTTTTTCGAACACAGCAAGTAGAAACTTCTGGAAGTGGCCACTCTTCCTCTTCACTCTCTGAGTCCTCTGCTGGCTGCTGCCTACAGCGCCTCTAAAGCGGCCGAAACTGGTACTGCACCATTTTCGCCAAAAATGAAAAACGAAGAATCAGAGCGAAAAATGAGTCTAAAAATATGGGAAAATATCCATAAATAAATTCTTTATGAACACAAATGGTTTACTATATTTTATTACCCAAATGAGAATTGATAACAGAATTGATAAGGAATCGAATCGATAAATGACATCGATAAAGGCATCGATATTGATAATTTCTTATCAATTCCCATCCCTATCCGGGAGGGACTCGGAGTAGAGCCGCTGCTTCTCCACATCGAGAGGAGCCAGTTGAGGTGGCTCGGGCATCTGGTTAGGATGCCTCCTGGACGCCTCCCTGGTGAGGTGTTCCGGGCATGTCCCACCGGGAGGAGACCCAGAGGAAGACCCAGGACACGCTGGAGGGACTATGTTTCTCGGCTGGCCTGGGAACGCCTTGGGATTCCCCCAGAGGAGCTGCTCCAAGTGGCTGGGGAGAGGGAAGTCTGGGCCTCCCTACTTAGGCTGCTACCCCCGCGACCCGACCCCGGATAAGCGGAAGAAAATGGATGGATGGATGGATGGATACTTAGAGTAAATAAACCACTGGGTGCATTTTTTTGGCACAAGGACTGTTTTTTTATGAAGTAAATACCCAAAGTTGAGTAAAAAAAACATTAAAAAGTGAATTTTGCATCTGTGGTCCCCTTTAAGTAAAGTACAGATACATGAAAAATGTACTTAAGTACAGTAACAAAGTATTTGTACTTAGTTACATCCCACCACTGGATATGGATTCCTTCAAGGAACGCTAGGCCTTTAATTGAAAATACCCTGATGCATGCTCAATAATCCAGGTAGAAAAATCTAAAAAAGCTAAGTCTGGTCCTCTGGACATTCATAAAACAAAACAAAACAAAGCAAAAAAATTGTAGAAACATTTCGTCCGAAAGACGAAACGTTTCTACAATTTTTTTTGCTTTGTTTTGGTTTGTTTTTTGAATGTCCAGAGGACCAGACTTAGCTTTTTTTAGATGATTTTAGCTTGAATTTTTGTTTTACTACCACAAAGTCTCTCTATGTTATCTATGTTGTCTATGCTATTTGTCTTATCTTAAAAACAAAAAACTATTTCCTGCAAGATCAATAAAGTTCTATCTTATCTTATGTTGGGCTTTAGATCTGCAATGGGCTACTCTTGTTTAAAAAGTCCATCCATCCATCCATCCATTATCTTCCACTGGTTCTGGAGTTGGAGGATTCCATGGTGTTCCCAGGCCAACCGAGAGACATAGTCTCTCCAGCGTGTCCTGGGACTTCCTGGGGTCTCCTCAGGAAGGCATGCATGGAGCATCCTTACCAGATGCCTGAACCTCCTCAACTGGCTCCTCTCGATGTGGTGGTGCAGCGGCTCATTTCAAAGAAAATACTGTATTCCATCCATCCATAATTGTTACAGTTGATAATAACAATTGTAGCAGGTATTGCGGCTCTGGACACGTTTAATTTAGTGAACGAAAGAGCAGAATTGGCTCTTTTGATCGTAAAGGTTGCAGACCCCTGGTCGTGACTATCTGCTGGCCACTACCCAAAATTTGTCACCATGGGTGAGAGTAGGAATGTGATGCAGCTCAGCTCCCTCTTCACCATAAAGGACCAGCGCAGTATCTGCAATACTGCGTAAGCCACGTTGATTTATTTGTTGATCTTATGCTCCATATTAACCTCGCTCATGAACAAACTTGAACTCCTCCATTTGAGGCAGCACCTCACTCCCAACCAAGAGAGAACAATCCACTCCTTTTTTGACTGACTGAAAAACTAGTTTGAAAAGTGTTAGGTAAAAATCATCTATGCTGTGTAGAGTTGAGCAAATATTTAATCTCCATCCACTAAAGAAATTTAAAAACGACAACATAATGGCAACATCCATCAGCACAGTTTTCATTCTCCTGGAAATGTGTCTTTTTTTTTCGACAGTCAATATCAGGACCATTACTGTACATTCTTGGCACGAGTATAGACACTGAAGCAGCAGGCTGTTTACTAGACTGCTCCTGGAAATAAATGTAGGAAAATAAACTGAAGTATGGGGCAGTAAAGTGTTTCCATCTCCGGCGCTTAAATGACTAAGTTGGTGTGGGAGCTAGAATTACAGCCATGTATTACATGCTCAACATGTTTCTGGCACATTCTACCATTCTTCATGGCATAATTCTTTTTCACCTCCAGAATAAACCACGTGGGAAAGGATTTTGCGTTGTGTACACCGAGCGACTTACATAAATTACCTGCATGTTATGTGGTGTCAGTACAGAGGCAGGTTTGGCCCACAGGTGTTTTCTACAATAAAACACAGCCCAGTAGTACTACTTGTACTTGGTAATAAAGGATTAAATAAAGTCCTTGAAAAGGGCATACTGTATATGACATTTATATTTTGTTGAGAACTGAGAGAGTTATAATCATTTTTGGTTTAACCTTGAAACCGTCGTCATGTGCAGCCTTGTAAGAAACAAGACATCAGAGTCACCAAAGTTTTTAGCAGCTTAACATCATGGCTGTCACATATCTGCTCAGCTCACACAGGAATGTCCTGAGTTTGAAACAGTGTTTCACACAGATGGTCTCCCTGCTGCAGCTCTGCAGCACCCCACTGTTTTCACTGTGTGTGTGTGCGTGTGTGCGTGCGTGCATCATCAAGTTGAACTCAGCAATGCTATTTCTTTATTCTATAATACACCTGAATGTTTATTTTAAAAAGAAGACAATTTAGTTATAATGAATATTGATAAATGTTCTAATACAAACTTCCAGTTTAAATCCGGCACAATTAGTCATATTTGTGAGCTCAGTATCATGTCTCTCAGACTGGCTTTGAAGAGAGTAAAGTACGTCAGTTTCTTCTTTGCAGTCATTTCACACTTTGTTGTTTGAATACGGAGCTGTAGATGATGACGTTTTGGTGAGAAATCTAGTTTGTCCATCCATCCATCCATCCATCCATTTTCGTCCGCTTATCCGGGGTCGGGTCGCGGGGGTAGCAGCCTAAGTAGGGAGGCCCAGACTTCCCTCTCCCCAGCCACTTGGAGCAGCTCCTCTGGGGGAATCCCAAGGCGTTCCCAGGCCAGCCGAGAAACATAGTCCCTCCAGCGTGTCCTGGGTCTTCCTCTGGGTCTCCTCCCGGTGGGACATGCCCGGAACACCTCACCAGGGAGGCGTCCAGGAGGCATCCTAACCAGATGCCCGAGCCACCTCAACTGGCTCCTCTCGATGTGGAGAAGCAGCGGCTCTACTCCGAGTCCCTCCCGGATGACTGAGCTTCTCACCCTATCTCTAAGGGAGAGTCCAGACACCCTGCGGAGAAAACTCATTTCAGCCGCTTGTATCCGAGATCTCGTTCTTTCGGTCACAACCCAAAGCTCATGACCATAGATGAGGGTGGGAACGTAGATCGATCGGTAAATTGAGAGCTTTGCCTTTCGACTCAGCTCTCTCTTCACCACGACAGACCGGTACAGCGCCCGCTTCACTGCGGATGCTGCACCTATCCGCCTATCGATCTCACGCTCCAGTTTTCCCTCATTCGTGAACAAGACCCCGAGATACTTAAACTCCTCCACTTGGGGCAGGACCTCCTCCCCGACCCGGAGAGGGCATGCTACCCTTTTCCGGCTCAAGACCATGGCCTCGGATTTGGAGGAACTGATCCTCATCCCGGCCGCATCACACTCGGCTGCAAACCGCTCCAGCGAAAGCTGTAGATCACGATCTGATGAAGCCAATAGGACCACATCATCTGCAAAAAACAGAGAAGCGATTCTAAGGCCACCAAAACGGATCCTCTCAACACCTTGGCTGCGCCTAGAAATTCTGTCCATAAAAGTTATGAACAGAATCGGTGACAAAGGGCAACCTTGGCGGAGTCCAACTCTCACTGGAAACGAGCCTGACTTACTGCCGGCAATGCGGACCAAGCTCTGACACCGGTCGTACAGGGACCTAACAGCCCATATCAATGGGCCTGGTACCCCATACTCCCGGAGTACCCCCCACAGAACCCCCCGAGGGACGCGGTCGAATGCCTTTTCCAAGTCCACAAAGCACATGTAAACTGGTTGGGCAAACTCCCACGCACCCTCCAGGGGCCTCATGTATCAAAAACCTGCGTGGATTTCCTACTGAAAAGTGACGTACGGTGAAATCCAGAAAAGTGTCTACGCACAAAAAGATCCAGATTTATCAAACTGTGCGTACACCTGAATCCACGCACATTCCTTTTGTACATCACAATTGACGTGGAACTGAGCGCACGTGAGACACCTCCCCTGACACGCCTACATTTACATATGTTAAACAGATGCAAATTACTTCCTGCATGTGTGAAGGACATGTTTGTTTGATCCCTG
The DNA here is from genome assembly GCA_038048925.1 of Garcialebias charrua. Lineage (NCBI taxonomy): Eukaryota > Metazoa > Chordata > Actinopteri > Cyprinodontiformes > Rivulidae > Garcialebias > Garcialebias charrua. The sequence continues at coordinate 63,385 of JBBPBX010005642.1, read as the reverse complement.
CGCGATCAGAAATGATTTCTAGATTCGGGAAAATAATGAATTCAATATAATATGAGTGAGGACAAACATCCTAAGTAAGAATAGTAATAAAATGTGTTCATCATGCAAAGAACGAGTGATTGTCGGTATTTGTGTGCGCGCGCACCCTGCTGTGGTGCGCGAACCGGCTCATTCATTCATTCTGTGTGGAAATATTAACTTTGCGCACGAGTTTATTACCATTATTACTGTAAACACAGAGGAACTTACTTGGATGTTTGCTAGAACATAGATCTTTGTTTATGTAGATGATGTGAAGAAACGAGTCTGTGCGTCTTGGTGGAGACTTTTCATGACATGATGTTGGAGTCTCCAGACGCAGCGCGCGCCCCGCAGCCCTGTGCGCAGTCTGTCTGTGAAGCTTTTGCTCTCCTACAAGTTATATAAGGTGTACTTTCACGTGTCATTTTGGAGAAATCTACAATAAACGCAGATAATGAAACACCTCCAGCTGCCGTGTCGACACCGGTGAGGGTGCGCGCGCGCTCCAAGCGCGACCACTCAGCCTTTGGAATCATATGGATGAGACCATTCCATTGGACATGATCCGGCTTTGTGTGGACTGGACTGCACAGTCCCGATCGACCTGCAGCTCCCTCTGTGGAACAGTTTGACCGCTGCTTCTGTATGCACGCGTGATGCACGGCTCCCCAGAGCGCAGCAGTAGTGCCAAACTGGAAAATTATTATTTCTGAAAACGGCTGATAAGCCATATCCTAGATCGGAAAACTATATCTGTTTCTAAATAAATGCTCTGCGTGTTACACTATTTATTATAACCTCCAGTAAGGCTGAATGAATCCGTTCCTGTTAAATTTATTTTTGGCACAACGTTGCGCGTCCTTTATTTCACTGCGTCATGTGGATGTAATACTTGTTAATCGTGTGTTTGGAGGGAATATTAATCATTTTCACATCTTGAACTGTTAATAATAATAATAATAATAATAATAATAATAATGAATTCAATTTATAACGCACTTTTCATTAATGGAAATCTCAAAGTGCTACAAGGTGCAACATATTTGAATGTCAATAAGACAAATAATAAAACAATTAAAATCAACAACAGTATCAGCTAAGATCAAAAGTAGAATCATGAGGAGGAAGAGTATGCTCGGTTGAAAAGAAAGGTCTTCAAGCCGCTCTTAAAGTCAACCACAGACTGTGGGGCTTCAGTTTCTCTGAAACACCTGTAAGTGTCGCCAAAGGAACAAGAACCACAGAAACGTGCGTACGCCTGCTCGGGAGCTTGCGTGGATATGTACCTGGATGCGCATATATTCACGTTCAGTTCAGTTTTGATACATACGGGCTTTTGCGTGGAAAGTGACGTGCGCAATGTTTTTGTGCGCACGCATGGTTGATACATGAGGCCCCAGGACCCTGCTGAGGGTGTAGAGCTGGTCCAGTGTTCCACGACCAGCACGAAAACCACATTGCTCCTCCTGAATCCGAGGTTCGACTATCCGACGGACCCTCCTCTCCAGAACCCCTGAATAGACCTTACCAGGGAGGCTTAAGAGTGTGATCCCCCTATAGTTGGAACACACCCTACGGTCCCCCTTTTTGAATAGGGGAACCACCACCCCAGTCTGCCAATCCAAGGGAACTGCCCCCGATGTCCACGCGATATTGCAGAGTCGCGTAAGCCAACACAACCCCACAACATCCAGAGCCCTAAGGAACTCAGGGCGAATCTCATCCACCCCCGGAGCCCTGCCACCGCGGAGCTTTTTAACCACCTCGGTGACCTCAGCACCAGAGATTGGAGAGCCCGACCCAAAGTCCGTGCCAGTAGGATTGAGGAGGTCTTCGAAGTATTCCGCCCACCGACTCACAACATCCCGAGTTGAGGTCAACAGCACGCCATCCCCACCATAAATGGTGTTGGTCGCGTACCGCTTCCCCCCCCTGAGACGCCGGATGGTGGACCAGAATCGCCTCAAAGCCGTACGGAAGTCATTCTCCATGGCCTCTCCGAACTCCTCCCACGCCCGAGTTTTTGCCTCAGCAACCACCCGAGCCGCATGCCGCTTGGACTGTCGGTACCTATCTGCTGCTTCCGGGGTCCCACAGGCCAAAAAGGCCCAATAGGACTCCTTCTTCAGCATGACAGCATCCCTCACCGCCGGTGTCCACCACCGGGTTCGAGGGTTGCCACCACGACAGGCACCAACAACCTTGCGGCCACAACTCTGATAAGCTACCTCGACAATAGAGGCGCGGAACATGGCCCACTCGGACTCAATGTCCCCCGCCTCCCTCGGAACGTGTTCAAAGCTCTCCCGGAGGTGGGAGTTAAAGCTCCGTCTTACGGGAGACTCTGCCAGACGTTCCCAACAGACCCTCACAATACGTTTGGGTCTGCCAGGTCTGACCGGCATCCTCCCCCACCATCGGAGCCAACTCACCACCAGGTAGTGGTCAGTGGACAGCTCCGCCCCTCTCTTCACCCGAGTGTCCAGGACATGCGGCCGCAGATCAGATGAGACGACAACAAAGTCGATCATCGAACTGCGACCTAGGGTGTCCTGGTGCCAAGAGCACATATGTACACCCTTATGCCTGAACATGGTGTTCGTTATGGACAATCCATGACGAGCACAGAAGTCCAATAACAGAACACCACTCGGGTTCAGATCAGGGGGGCCGTTCCTCCCAACCACACCCCTCCAGGTCTCACTGTCATTGCCCACGTGAGCGTTGAAGTCCCCCAGTAGAACAAGGGAGTCCCCAGGAGGTGCACTCTCCAATACCCCCTCCAAGGACTCCAAAAAGGGTGGGTAATCTGCGCTGCCGTTTGGCGCATAGGCACAAACAACAGTCAGAGCCCGTCCCCCCACACGTAGGCGAAGGGAGGCTACCCTCTCGTTCACCGGGGTGAACCCCAACGTACAGGCACCAAGATGGGGGGCAACAAGTATGCCCACTCCTGCTCGGCGCCTCTCACCAGGGGCAACTCCAGAGTGGAAGAGTGTCCAACCCCTCTCAAGGAAACTGGTTCCAGAGCCAGAGCCATGCGTTGAGGTGAGTCCAACTATTTCTAGCCGGAACCTCTCAACCTCACACACTAGCTCAGGCTCCTTCCCCACCAGAGAGGTGACATTCCATGTCCCAATGGCCAGCTTCTGTAGCCGAGGATCAGACCGCCAGGGTCCCCGCCCTCGGCCACCACCCATCCCACATTGCACCCAACCCCTTTGGCCCCTCCCATAGGTGGTGAGCCCATGGGAAGTACGTCAGTTTCTTCTTTGCAGTCATTTCACACTTTGTTGTTTAAATACGGAGCTGTAGATGATGACATTTTGGTGAGAAATCTAGTTTGTGAGAATATTTATTTTCAAAGCAAGATGTTTTACCAAGTGCAACAAGTGCTGAATGTGAAGGTTAAAACATCAGATCATGGGTTTTATAAGATGGTGCAGAAATACATACACATTAATCTATCTATCTATCATCTATCTACCTATCATCTATCTATCATCTATCTGTCTATCTATCTATCTATCTATCTATCTGTCTATCTATCTATCTATCTATCTATCTATCTATCTATCTATCTATCTATCTATCTATCTATCTATCTATCTATCTATCTATCTATCTATCTATCTATCTATCTATCTATCTATCTATCTATCTATCTATCTATCTATCTATCTATCTATCTATCTATCTATCTATCTATCTATCTATTCCAATTCTTTTAATTCCAATTCTTTTAATTCCAATTCTTTTGATTCCAATTCTTTTGATTCCAATTCTTTTGATTCCATGTCTTTTGATTCCATGTCTTTTGATTCCAATTCTTTTAATTCCAATTCTTTTTATTCCAATTCTTTTGATTCCAATTCTTTTGATTCCATGTCTTTTGATTCCATGTCTTTTGATTCCAATTCTTTTGATTCCAATTCTTTTGATTCCAATTCTTTTGATTCCAATTCTTTTGATTCCAATTCTTTAGATTCCAATTATTTAGATTCCAATTATTTTGATTCCAATTATTTTGATTCCAATTGGAATTAGAAGAATTGGAATTAGAAGAATTGGAATTGGAAATGGAATTAGAATTAGAAGAATTACGACACATCTCCCATAAATAATAATAAAA
>JBBPBX010005642.1:15378-59153 GCA_038048925.1 Garcialebias charrua | reverse complement strand
TATATATATATATATATATATATATATTCTAAATATATATATTTTGAAAGTTTATTTTGAAAAGCCGTGTTACGCAGTTTCTGTTTTACGTCGTAAACGCAATAGAGAATACGGAGGAGGGACGGACGGCTTCACCACAGCATCCCAGTAGGAAATTAACTCTGTTTTCCCTTCATTATGGCTCCCAAATGTACAGGTAATCCTCGACTTACGAGGGGCCGACCTACGAGGTTCCGGATTTACGAGGTTATCATATTTAATAAAAAATATGAAAAAAAAAAAAACTGAAAAAAAAATTGTGTTTAAATGTTCTTAATTTCATGTGTACAGCACTTTTTTGCAGCTGTGGTTGTTTTAAATGGCTTTATAAATAAAGTATAATTATTATTTTTATGTTTTACACAATTTAAGCGTATTTGCGCAACTTCCGCCTCCGTGTCAGCCATTTTACGGCGGTCAAGTGAGGTCCGCCAGTATCGGCAGGTGCCAGCTGGCTTTGAAGAATCGTGTGTCCGATCAGAGGTAGCCTCATACGGATAAATTAGCTGGAAACACTCGGTGAACTCTGTGGACGTCTCAGGCCTGGAGCAGCAGCCGCGATCGCTCCCCACCGCGCTGCACGAGACCAGCAGCTCATAGCTCATACTAAAGTGGACCCCCACCGGAGCTGCAGCAGACAGCCGGCTTTGTGCGATCAGAGGTTCCTGGAGCTCGGCTCGAAGTCGGCCTGGAAGCCGAAGATATCGGTGGACACCCAGCTAACTTAGAGAAACAAAGCCGACAGCCTTTTTGGAGGTGTAGCTAAACCGAACTGCCCGGAGCTACGGACGACAGCAGCCACGGATTCGGCGGGGCTAATGCTAACAGGTGCAGCTAAAGGCGGCGCGCGCAGATGGCTTTCAGTAAGTTATTAAAATCTTTCTCTGTCTCCAAATATATGAAGTTAGCATACTAACAGTCCTTCCTGTAAACAGTTTAAACTGCGTGGTGCTGGAAGGAAGCTACGAAGCTCGGAAGCTGCGAAGCTCGGATGTAATGGTGTGGTCACACCGAACAGCGTTTCAACCTCCAAAAAGCTCGTCACGCACGCAAGTGGACGCACTTGGTGTCGGGACCTACTTGGACCAGAAAGCCAGAACGCGAAACTGCTGCGGGGTGTGTGGGAGGAGCTTACCGGTATACAGAGTCCTGCGCACAGAGTCCTGCGCACTCCGCCAGGCGAGGAGCTTTTTATTTCCGTCTCTGTGGAGCAGACTTGACTGGTCGTGAAGGACTTGTCGCGAACACACAGCTACAATGAGTTTCTCTTCCATAGTACACGACCTCGCGGGTCTTTTCTGTGTCCCACAAACAATACGTCACATAGTGCGCGCGCCCCCTCGTTTCCGCGTCACATAGGGACTCTCCCCCTCTCTTCTCCTCCTCTCTTCTCCCCCTCTCTTGATTGGTTGACACACCAACCAATCAGGGAGAGTTGAGCGGCGTTTGAAAGTTTGAACCGCGAAATCTTCAGCATGTTGAATGCGCGGTTTGGAGGCTGAAGCCGGTTCACGTGCACGGAAAACGCTTTCCAGCACGCTCAACACGCACCCGACGTGACGCCCGACGCCAAGACGTGGCTGGAAGCGCGTCCCCCATTGACTTTACATGTAAACTGGACGCTCCTGCTGCTGAAAAGCTGTTCGGTGTGATCACAGCATTAGGCAGCGGAGCTAACAGCAGCTAACAGGCAAACAGACAACAGAAGCTGCCGCTCAAAGTAAGAAATACATTTTTTATGTACTGTATCTTCTTTTAAAATGTTTTAAAGTGTTAGGATAGGCATTACCGCACATGTACGTGTATCAGTGGCGGCTGGAGCGGTATATATACATATATACAGGTAGTCCCCGATTTACGAGATTTTCATCTTACGAGATAGTCGGAGGAACGGAACTCTCTCGTAAGACGAGGAATATCTGTATGTGTTTTTTGAAAATTATGTAGGGTACTGTGTTAGGATAGGCTAAGTGCTTGGTAAAATACAGTACTGTACGTGTAAGGTGAAGTATTTACGTATGTTCTGACTTACGTCGAAATTTGTGTTACGGCGCAGCGTAGGAACGGATCTCCGTCGTAAGTCGAGGACTACCTATATTTCTTCCCACCGAGGTAATTCAAAGCCCTATCTGCAACAGGTAAGATATTAATTGCACATAAGCTTTCCAAAGATCCCCATATCAGAAGATCTAAACTATGCTTTTAACTTCAACCAGTCGTTGTGTTTGTCTTAGCTTAACCAGGTGTTTTTAGCACATCAACTCAACGAAAGTGACCACAACAAAGCAAACTGAGAGGAAGTGAATACGCACAGTGGATGAAAACAAACAAAGGTGCAAAGCAATGAAAAGATCCAAACATCTGAACAGGGACATCTGAACAGGGCAGAAATTATTTAAGGCTGTGGTGCAAGAAAACAGGGACATGACATCTGTGCATCCCTCGGATTAAACGATCCCCTCCACTTCTGACTGTTTCTCACATGCAGCTGGTTCAGTCAAGTCCCCATCAGACCTTGTTAGATTATGTAACGTCACAGTGCATGCTCAGTTGAAGCAGTTTTTAGGTTGACATCAGCCTTTTCACTCTGCACAAATCATAAAACGCTCCAAAGCTGAGCCACGTGCTCGCCATACCTCAGCACCAATCACTGCTCCACGTGCTGGAGCTTTCCAGAAGCAAAGGAGTGATTTTTATTCATCACATATTCTCTTTGTCACTGAGGTAAACAACACGTTTAATCACAGCATCGAATTCTTCTCACTGGTGAGTAATGGAAAGCAGCACGATTAATCGTTGTTTCTTCAGCGGTGTACAACCCTCTGGCTGCTCCACAATTATAAATCCTCCGTGATCATCAGACGCCACATATAAACTTCTTAGAAATTCTTTTAGATGTTTGTGTCTGAGAGAATTAGTAAATGAAGCAACATCTCTCTTTTTGGTTGAAGCTGCCACAGATTTCCACCCTGAAACTCCATTCGTCATTAAACAGGAATTAGATGGAAAGGAGAGTATTTGGCAGCCAACCAGGTGAAATGGCATTCTTTAAATAAGCCGCAGTGAAATAAATCTTTCTGTTGCCGGCGCCGTACGTCATGACAAAGCCTCAGCGCTAAGACAATAGATTTTCTGAGGCAGGTTGGCTGCTCACCAGGAAACAAAGACCTTGAAGGTTGCATTTGATGCAGACGTTTGTCCTTAAAACATGGTCTCCTCAGCTGGTTTTGAGTTTTCACGTCACACCAGTCATTTTTAGATTGTATGCAACTTCTCTGTCTTTCACGTCTGAATTCAGTTAGCTTCATGGTGCTGTGGAGGTTTTAACAACACTGCCTCCATTCAAACCTCTAGTTAAATCTCAGATTACCTGATTTTAAGGATCAATCAAACAAACAAAAGTAATAATTTGTGCTCGGAGATGCGCTTTGAAGCGCGGCTGCAGTTTGTAAGGAGTAATGAGTTGCTCAGTTAAGCTTCCAGGGCCTCGGTGCTCATCTCTGACAAGTGCTCACTGGTTTTCATCGATCGATTCCCGTCTCCTCGTGCTGTGTTTCTTTCCCTGTGGCCTGAGGGGCGCGGCGCTCTGATCTGCTGATGAGTGCGGAGGAATGCTTTTTTGGAAGAAAAAAAACATGTTTCCTCTGGATCAACATGACTCAGTAAATATTTCTGCAGCGGCGCACGGAGTTCTGTGTCAGAAATCAAACCTATTAAACTGGGAGCATGCAGCTTTGTGTGTCAGTGACGGTTCTAGACCAGTTGTACTGGTGGGGCCTAGCTGGGGCAAGAGGTTTTGTCAGAGGGGCACGTTCATCTCGGAGAAAGAGACAGATTCGAAATCTTACTTGATTCTTATTTTTTTAAAGCAGTGATTAACCATTGTAACCAAAGGAAATGGTTAAAAAAAATCAAATGAGAAAAATATAAAATATTTTACAGACAGTATTTGGATTGACTGAAGAAAATATATTAATAAGCAAATAAAATGATAATGAAAATAACTGTTAGGTGAAGTCTTGGTTCAGTTTCTCAGTCCAAAATTATATAACAACATTGGCTGCCCTACTATCACAGCAACTGTATTCTGCGATTTTGATGATTTCTGTCAGAAATAAGATGTAATGTCCTTCTTTCTCTTCATTTTGAACTATAGACAAACATGCATGGAGAGGAAAATACAACACTTCAGCAACTATGAATATTTTTAACATAAGTTAGCTTGGTTGTGTGTTGTGGTAAGTTAACGTTAGCTAGAAGGATAAGTTAGCTTGGTTGTGTGTTGTGGTAAGTTAACGTTAGCTAGAAGGATAAGTTAGCTTGGTTGTGTGTTGTGGTAAGTTAACGTTAGCTAGAAGGATAAGTTAGCTTGGTTGTGTGTTGTGGTAAGTTAACTAGTGTTAGCTAGTAGCATAAGTTAGCTTGATTGTGTGTTATGGTAAGTTAACTAGCGTTAGCTAGAAGCATGCAACATAAATGCCTGGTCTGATAGGCTGCTATTATAATTCATAGCTAACATCATTTCTTGACCAGAATTGTTCGTAGTGGTAATCGTGGATGACAGTCGGTAACTTCCCGCTCTTCTTTTTAAATGGATATCTGCCGTTTGCAGTGGTGCAACGCACTAAAAGGTCCGACTAGAATGTTGTGCCATGAGCATTGGTTCCGCTTCTTGCTCGGAGGGCGGGCCACAGGTAGGGCCAGGCTCCGTGTTACAGGGGCACCGGCCCTTGTTGGCCCCACCCCAGAACCGCCACGGTTGTGTGTGTCTCTTTCATTGCTCTGAATTAGTGGTGTCCAAACGTTTTTATAAAGTGGGACAAATCCACAAAAATTAAACATTTTGATTAGGAATAAGGTAGTGGTGCAGTTGGAAGATGAAGGTCGCCGGTTCAAATCCCGTCCGTCCGGTACTCCGGTTTCCTCCCACAGACCAAAAACATGCATGTTAGTCTGATTGATAAATTGTCCATATAGGTGTGAGTGAGAGAGTGAATGGTTGTTTGTCTCCATGTGTCCCTGGGATGGACTGGAGACCTGTCCAGGGTGTCCCCCACTTCTCACACAGTGACTGCTGGACACGAGTACCAGTGACCCTCATGACCTGGAAAGGAAGAAGTGGGTAAAAGATTACGGATGGATGGATGGATGGATGGATGTATGGATGAACACTTTTTTTTTTTGCCAGGTTTTATGAATGGTGACTCACAAGTCCACTTTTTGATAAAGGCATGTAAAAGTTAGTTGTCTATTTTATTTTTTACTATGAAATTAGAATCAAAATATTAATCGAGGTTCATTAAAGATGATAAAACATGTATTTAATATTGCACATTTAAATTTTGTTTTTCGTTTAATTTTCTGTTAAACCTAAAATAAACATTTATAACAAACAATCATTCTTAATGATTCTACTAAATCATTCTACAAAATGATTCTTAATGATTCTACTAAAAAGAAACTGTCCAGATGAACTGATTGAGAATGAGCGGATTTGATACCTGGACTATTGAGAATTAACTTTCTTGTCTAATCATTCTTAATATTTATGAAATGTGTCCATCTGGATCACGCTCTTAGCTGTTGGGTCAAAAAAACATACCATTCTAAAATTTCAGTCATGGGCCGCAAGTCACTTTGAAGGCCCTAAATGGCCCGAGAGCCGTACTTTGGGCAGCCATGCTCTTTGTTATAGTAACAGCTTTTAGTTTGGGGTGTCCTTTAGACAAACAAACAACAACAAAATAAATCTATTAGTGGTAATTTAATTTCTTGTTTGTAAGAAGTACAACCTTCAGGCAGAAATGGGCATGAATTAAATATTATATTGTTTTTGAATGATAAATAATAGGGACTGTTGTGTTTTTATCTGACACCAGGGTTCCACCAGACTCTGCTCTGTATTGTCTCATACCTTATTTTTATTTTTATTTTATTTTTTTGTCCTCAAAGCTTCACATGCCACTCCAGAGGGGTTCCAGCAACTCTGTGTTTGTCTGCCAGACTGCTCGTGGCATTAACTCAGACAAAATCCCATTTCTTTGTTCTATGTGCAACTTCACTCCCTAAACTGGTATTGTTCTTACAAAAAGAGATATTTGGTGTCATACCTCATCTTGATTTTGCGTGCATGTGTGTGTGTGTGTGTGACTGATTAATCTTATAACGGCTTAATTTTTATTATCTTTGTAGATTTTTATCTCCGGAGGCTTTAAGCTCTCTGTCTGGATTAGTAACTATCATTAATTGTAATTTCTAAGCAGATTTAGGTGTGACAACAACTGCTGCTTCACTTGCCCCATAACATTTAATTAGGTTGAATTTTACTTTAATTGTTCCCAAAAGGATAATTAATTTGTTGCAGTTTATTTTAATGGGAGGGAAACAAATAGGATATTTACAGATTAATTATGTGAGGTTGCAGCTGTGGGCAGCAATGATCTGAAGAACAAACGGAGGAAACTCTGTCTCTGCTGCTCTGACTACAGATTAGATTATTCTGAAGGCTGCATGGGAAATAAAGGTGGTGGAGTCTGGAATATGCTCCTGCCGTAACGTCTCTGTGAAGCATATTTCTGAATACAGGTAGTCCTCGACTTACGACGGAGATCCGTTCCTGCGCGGCGGCGTGAACCGAATTTTGACGTAAGTTAGAACATGCATACATACTGCACCATATACATGTACAGTACAGTATTACCAAGCACTTAGCCTATCCTAACACAGTACCCTACATAATAATAAAAAAAACACATACATTTGGAGCCATAATGAAGGGGAAAAAGAGTTATGGCCTACTTCCTCTGTCCATCGGTCGTATTCTCCATTCGTTTACGATGTAAAACCGCGTTCACAGTACAGTTTTGTTTTTTGAATGTCCAGAGGACCAGACTTAGCTCTTTTAGAGAATACAGTACAGCATTCCTCCGCCGCTACGTTTACTACGTAAAACCGGAAACCGGAAACTGTGTAACTTCGCTTTTCAAAATAAAATTTCAAAATAATTTTTTTAAATTATTATTATTATTTTACTTTATTTTATTTTTTTATGGGAGATGCACCGTAACCACGAAACGTCGTAACTCGAGACCGTTGTAACCCAAGGACTACCTGTATTCTGCTCTTGTCTTTCTCATTGCTTCTTTTGCATTTCCATGCTTCAGTTTTTAATTTAACCTTTTCTTTGCATTTGCCAGAAATCTTTGGGAAGTTTGAAACAAAGTTTAATAAAATAATATTTTGAAAACTGTCAAGATTTTTTTCCTCTTTGTCTTCGGCTCATGTTTTCTTCAGCTTCTGCCAAGGCCGTTTGTTTGTTCTTGTGCATCTCCCACTTTTATGGTGCAGTTGCAGTCAGACGTTTACATTCACTCATGCACAGAAATGTCATTAAATTGTGACCTTTTTAATGATTTAATTAAATTGTTCCTTTGCCAGAGTGAGATGACCATACATGCAACCTCTGGGATTTTTAAAATAAATAAGTAACATCACAAGTTACAATTTATTATGGATTTTCTCTAATACATACATGTTTAAAGTTAAATACTGGCTTAAAGCTGCTATATGTAACTTTTCTAACAATATATTTTTAACATATTTCTTCACTCTGTCACTAGATTGATGTTAGAGAGGTAATCTCTGAAAAAAACTAAAAAAAAATATTGTCCCCTTGCTTCTCCAGGTGGTAAATAAGCATTTCTAAAAAGAAAAAGTGACCCGCCATTTTCCAGCCAATAAAAACAAAGTTTGTAACCAGCCAATAAAAACCGAGCTTGAATTCGAATCAGCCAATAAAAACAGAGCTTGAATTTGAATTTTAACAGACCACAAGGGGGCAGAGCCATATATGGCTCTGAGGGGGAGGGATCAGAATGCTTTGCTTGTTGAAATTTTTTCTAAGTGCTGATGTTCTACAGAAACTGCAGACTCCACCTTTAAATACAGTCAGGCTTACAAAGGTTAAATGTCATATTTGGTTGAATGTCCCTCAGCAATTTTCACCTTCTTCACCACTTATTTTTTGTATCCATCAAAAAGCTGCTGGCTTAATTCTGGTTGTATATTTAACCACTTGTTTTGGCAGAATAGAAGAGTTCAAATTATTTGGGCTCCTTGCATGGACCTGGCTTTAAAGCATAGCTCCATTTTTTAACAGATTGGTGTTTTAAGGAGTTTAAAGTAATCCTTCTTTACCCAATCAGAAACCAGATTTGATGCACTTTTAGAATCATCATTCATCTTATTGCTGTGTTCAAGTTTCAACCCTCAAGCTTGTGGCGAAGTTGAATAATTTATTTATTTCATTCTGTTTGTGCACATGTGCCACAGCATGAAGCTGCCACCACCATGCTTTACAGTTGCTACAGTATTCTTTGGTTTGATGCCTCGCTGTGACTCCTTCAAAGATGCTTCTAGTCATTGTGGCCAAATGGCTTAATCCTTCCTCTGACCATGCAACATTTCTCAAGAAGGTATTTGGTTTGTCCTTGTGGGCAGTGACAGTGAAGCTTGAAGCACCCTCTCAGTCTATGGCTTCACAATAATGGACTTCCTGTTCAGGGCAGACATGAGCCTTGGTGGTTCTTGGATTCTTCCTTAAAGGTATTGTGACATGATTTTGTAAATTTGAATATTTGTCAGAACATATATATCTTTTATCATTGAGCTCTGGTCGTTTTTGCATAATAAATTATAAATATATTAAATTTTTATTCCAAGTTATGGTAGTTTTTTTCTCTGGGATACGCCCCTAAAAATCTGCGCATTTCCGCAAAATGTCATCTTGACGTGACAACGGGAAGGCACGCTCCAACGTGCATTTAAATAATAATGGCGGAGCATGTCCTATCGCGTCTGAGATATCATTTTGAGACAGTAAATCTTCCAAAACTCTCATTAATAAACACTCCCTGAATAAAAAAATTACAGATGTTACCTGATGGCGCAGACATAATTTAAAAATACATACATAGCAACGTGTTTGCTCCGGGCTCTCGGCTAATTTTTTTTAGAAGCTATCTTGGCTAACAAGAGTCCCTGACACCGGTCACGTCTGAGATATATCATTTTAAGACAGTAAATCATCCAAAACTCTCATTAATATCCCTCCCCGAATAAAAAGAAACTACAGATGTTACCTGATTGCGCAGACATAATTCAAAAATACATCATTAGCAACGTGTTTGCTCCGGGCTCTCGGCTAATGTTTGTTAGCTGCCATCTCGGCTTATTACCGGTCGCGTCAGCGATATATCATTTTAAGACAGTAAATCATCCAAAACTCTCATTAATATCCCTCCCCGAATAAAAAGAAACTACAGATGTTACCTGATTGCGCAGACATAATTCAAAAATACATACATAGCAACGTGGCCTGTATCGCGGCTATTGTGTTAGCTATCTGATTCGGCTAGCTTGTTAGCAGCGAACAAACATAATCTGCCGTGATAATTGGCTTTATACACTCAAAGTGTATAAAGTAAAACAACATGAACTCACGTAAAATAAATAGTTTATAATCTAAAACACTACACACCTCCGATTATGTTTACACAAAGACTTACTCATCTCCTGGACAGTCTTCCGATGGTCCCTGCGTTGTTTCGACATGGTAGCTCCTGGGACTTTCTTCTGTAGATTTTCTTTTAAAAATAGTAGGAATAGCATCCGGTTTTAAAAGTCTTCTGAATCTTACTGGTAATCCTAAAGATTCTTTTATACCAGGTGCTGAAAACAATCGGCAGTGAAATGGTCGCTGCAGACATACGACTCCTGGAACCCACCGGTCCTTGTCTGGTCCATTCTTGTCGAAGTTTGTCATCTTTTGGAAATTTGTGAAGGCTCACTTGTTCACTGCTGATATTAGAACACACAAATGCGCTACAACGTGACGGCATTTTTCAAGTTACACAAATAAAAGAGGCGATCCTTCAGGAAATGAATCTGTATGGCAAGCAGTTAACACACCTAACAAACGGGCAAGGCTCTGCCTTCTGCCCGTTGTCACGTCACACTGATGTGTCACGTCACACTGATGACGTATTGCGGGAATGTGCGGAATTTTAGGGGCGTATCCCAGCAAGTACCAGAGAAAAAATTAGCATAATTTAGAATAAAAATTTAATATATTTATAATTTATTATGCAAAAACGACCAGAGCTCAATGATATAAGATATATATGTTCTGACAAATATTCAAATTTACAAAATCATGTCACAATACCTTTAAAATCCTAACTTCCTCCGCTGCGTGGATTAGAGAAAATGTGTGATCAATTCAAACTTGTGCACTTGGATCTTGAAAAAATAAAATAGATTTGCATACGGTAGTTTGAATCTACTTCATCATTAAAAGTTGTTACATCTTAAACTTATTGAGCCTTTAAATAACATTTTTAAATAAGAATTATCAATTACATTGCTATCAGGCATTTTTACACCAAAGGATCATGTGGGTCATAGTGGGCTTTATTATGAGTAACACACTGGGCCAGAGGCAGCATACAATCTGCTGACAGTCTGACATTAAATATGCAGATGTCTAAAACAAATGTAGGAAAACCTATTAACCATGCATATTTTGAACTGCTGAAGGAATGAATCTGTAGAACCACAAAAAGTAGAACTTTGCAGAAAGACTTCCAAACCATGAGAACAAGATCTTGAAAGATATGTCCTGGTGCATGCTCAATAATCCAGGTAGAAAAGTCTAACGAGGTTAGGTTAGGACCTCTGCTACGGAAGCGTATTGCAGTCAACCATGAAAAATTTGTTTGGAGCTTATGTAGTACCGTATTTTTCGGAGTATAGGTCGCACTGGAGTATAGGTCGCATTGTCCAATTATTGCTAAAGAATTGGAAAAATCCATATATAGGTCGCACCTGAATATAGGTCGCACCTACGTCAAAATGTGGACTGTGTTTAGCTCTGCTGCAAATGTCTCTTCCACAGGAGCGCACAGCAAGGCTTTTAAGAAGATTAACACTTAAAAACAATTAATTGTTTGATAAAAAATTATAGCAAATATGTGTCTGAGCTGAACTTTTCTTTAATAAATGAATAATTTTAGCAGGATAAACACCTAAAAATATATATTTGTTAGCTGACATTATTGTAAGAGTGTGTCTCTGTTTAATTTTTGTAAATAAATGATTACAAATCAGCGTTTTTATAAAAAGCCACATATAGGTCGCACCCGAGTATAGGTCGCAGGCCATGAAAAAATGGTTAAAAGGTGCGACCTATACTCCGAAAAATACGGTAATCACGTGATACGTATGTTGTAATAATGTGATATTATGTAGTAAAAACGTGATACTATGTAGTAAAAACGTGATACGTATGTAGTAATAACGTGATACTATGTAGTAAAAACATGATACTATGTAGTAATAACGTGATACGTAGGGCTTTCTCTTTCCACCTCTCTTAACACAGAACTTGTGTTGTGCGGGAGTTGTAGGAGGGACCACAACTCCCGCACAACACAAGTTCTGAGAAGGTATGGAGACGCCGCTAATGTCGAACCGGTCAACACCATAGACTTAAAATGCCTGTGGTTAACACAAACTCCTTTTTTATTTTATTTATCCCCCCCCAAAAAAGGTAAAATAAGTTAACCCAGGTCAGGTTCAAACCCGGATCGTTGGGGTGGAGAGCAGACGCACTTTCCATTGTGCCACCAAGGCATGTGGCTCTTTGCAGGTCTACTATATATTTAAAGGAACCGCCCCTCCTAAAATACTGGCTACGCGCATGACTACATCTATACTTATCACGCTACATAGTATCACGTTTTTACTACATACGTATCACGTTATTACTACATAGTATCACGTTTTGACATAATATCATGTTATTACTACATACGTATCATGTGATTACTACATAAGCTCCATTATATTTTTTTTCATGGTTGACTGCAATACGCTTCCGTACCTCTGGACAGATTCTTGTTTGTTGAAATGTTTCGTCTTTTATCCAGACTTTTTCGGTCTGAGATCTTATAACAAGCGACATGAATACAAACACATCTTGAAATAGATGTTTGTACTCATAGAGTGTGACTTACATCACATTTTAGCTCATTATGTCTAACACTGGCTAAGATTTTGTGTTTGACAAAAACATGTTAAGTCAACAAAGTTAAGTCAGGTCCTCTGAACGGTTTCTTTCTTTGTTGAAACGATTCGTCCTTCATCCAAAGGACTTCATCAGTCCGAGGAGCCACAACAAACTCAGTCCCATAAATTGCTTACTCACATAGCGCACTATCATTTCAACAACAAATGAAATCATCTAGATGACCTGAGTTAACTTTGTTGGATTTTTTTTAACCTGGATTATTGAGCATGGACCTTGATGTTTTGAAACACTTTAGCTATGGCTGTCTCAGAGGAGTCGACAGGGGAGAGGGCGGACTCCAGAAACCATCTTATCACCATAAAACTGGTTGGCTCACTAAGTAAGCCTCTTATGGGACTGAGTTTGTTAGTGGCTCCTTGGACTGATGAAGTCCTTTGGATGAAGGACGAACCGTTTCAGCAACAACAACAAAATAAACCATCCAGAGGACCTGACTTCACTTTGTTGGATTTTTTACCTGGATTATTGAGCATGAACCTTGATGTTACCTTGAGCTTTTGGCAGCATAAACTGGAGATAATTTAGAGCAGGGGTCTGTGACCTGTGGCTCTGGAGCCACATGCGGTTCTTTGGTCCTTCTGCAGCGGCTCTTTCAAGCTTTGACCAAAACTAACTTTCAACTGAATTTTATTGGTTCTTATAACAACAGAAAGGACTGGTTTTAGCAGTTTTTGTCATTTCCTTGCATATATGTGAATAATAGAATTAATAGGAGTAAAACGGACTTTAACTTTATTTATTCGACGCAGGATACTTAATTTTTCCTCAATTAAAATAATTTACTAGACCTGCATAGTTCATTGTTATATTTTTTTATTTTTTTATTGGGAAAGAACATATTATTTTTCCTTCTTTACAAAAATCTTGTCGTTTTTTTTTTGTCTGAAAATCTAAAGATATCAACAAATCATTTGATATTTTCAGCTTTAAAATAGCCAAAAAACTATCCTACCCAACAAGCTGGTCAGAAAATTGTCCTCTAACCGACTTAAAGTGTGCCGTGTGTGCCACGAGAATCCCAGTTGTAGCAGGTTTTGTGGCTCCTCCGGCCACGTTTAATTTAATGAACAGAGGGGCAGAAATGGCTCTTTTGATCGTAAAGGTTGCAGACCCCTGATTTAGACCATATATATGTGTGCTGACATGTAATCTGAGTAACAGTGTGTTGTAGAAGTTAGTTCCCGACAGCGTCCTATAGCATTTGAGGGGTAAATATTGTCAGTGCGTTATAAGTCAATAAATAAGTCATCAAAGTGTGACTTTCTCTGGGGCAAACACTCCATTAATCTAAAGCAAAAGCTCTCTCCGTCCTGTAATCCACTGCTAAGTGTTCACATAATCACAACTATAGCCACCAGATTTCCCAGGGGAGAAGACGTCTGTGTTTACTTCTCTTAAGCTGGATTGTCGTGATTGTGTTTTGTGTCTACACAGCGACGTCGTGTTTACAGGCAAGTGTGGACGACGCGACGAGAGGGCATGCGCTCAATATTGATTGACTTTGTAACAATAATTGGAGGTGTCTTCGGTGGTGCGTCCCAAGAGGCAGCTGCACAGCGTGAAGCCATATGCATAATTATAACAGAGAGGAATAAACTTGGATTTGGTTTCCTTAGAAAATATTCAATTTGGTTTATTCATTAAAGATGAAAACTTGGGAATTTGTTGTAAAAGTTCTGATTATTGTAACAAAATACTATATCCATAAATGTCGACACGCAAAATGCTCCCTTTCTTTCAGTGCTTTCAAAAAATGATATTTCTTTTTTCAAAAGCTGTCTAAAAAGATGCAGAATGTAAATGCAGTAAAATTATACGAGTTAATGGAAGTTTTTTAGTTTCTAGCCCCCTGATTTATCTTTTATTTATTTATCTGTTATTTTTATTTTTTCTATCTTTTATTTTCATCCTTTAATTCTTTTTTATTTTTATTTTTTATTATTCTGTGAAGTAGTTATTTCAAGTATTATTGAGTCTTTTCTTGAACCTTTGCAATCAAAGTGAATTATATAGGAGTTGTGATTCTTGTATTATTGCTTGTTTTTTCGACATGTTGTTGTGAGTGTTGTCATTGTTACTCTTGTTTATTATAAATTAAATTAAATAAAAATTATAACAGAGAGATAAACAGGACAGACAGAACCACAACAAAGGAGTCATATTTTACACTCCGGGGAACAAACCAGGACTCTTTAATGGAAGAATATTTTAAAAACACTGAACCTGCTTGTTTTTTTTAAATGTTTTACAGACCCTGACGATTATCAACCACCCATATGGAAGTCCTACTGTGAGTAAATAACTTATTTTATGAGCCGTTGAACAGCGTTTTAACCTAACTTTGGCCTTTTTTTTGTGTTTATTCTTGCCCCACAAATCTCCACAGCAGCTTCCATGCCTTAAAGAATTAGGTCTTGTTGTGCACGGTAAAATTAGATACGCTGCAGAGTCAAAAAGGCACACAAAGACACACAATCAAACGCACACGCCCACGCACACAAATGCAACACGGCAGATTTCTGTTTTCTGGGTAAAATAGGTTACCGGCGCTCAGGAAAATAAGATGTTCCACCTGCAAAAAGACTCGGCTAAATGAAGCTCCTCAGAGCAACCACCCTGTTTAACAACATTTTGACCGTGTGGGAGGAAACGGTGCGACTCCTCTGAGTCTGTTTGATGCCCAGCTGGGCAGAAATCCACTAAACTGTGCCTGCTGTCCCACCAGTTGTATATACATATTCTTTATTTAAAGATTTTACTTCCTGTAATTAAAATGTTCATTTGCCATTGTGCTCCTCTTTTCCACGTCTCCCAGCCTCAGCTGAGGTATTTTTAGAGGTGTCAGCATCACAGCCATGGATGATGTCCAGGTCTTGCTGGTTGGCTCAAGTCAGCTTGACTAAACATGAAAGTCCACAGTCAGGAGTCTCCCTTCCCCCTGCCGGGAGAATCTGCTGCACTGAGGGGTTCACATAGCAACTGCTCCATTTCAACAACACCTTTCCAAACGCAAGAGAAAGTCACTGTTGATGGATTATTGTCAGTTTTTAAAAGTTTTGTTTTCTTTTAGACTGGTTTAGAAATAAAGCAGGTTTTGAAAAACTACTGAGGCTTCAGTTCCTGACAGGGAGCATTAAAAGATGGATTTAGTGAAAGAAGCCGCTCTTAAAGTTCATCTCTCTCCAGTTTTAGCTTCTCTCCATTGGCTCCCTGTCAAGTCCAGAATTCAAAATCTTACTTCTAACCTACAAAGCCCTCAACAACCTAGCTCCATATTATTTTAGAGATCTTATTGTGCCATATTTTCCTAACAGAGCACTTCACTCTCAGACTGCAGGCTTATTCGCAGTCCCTAGAGTTTCCAAAAGCAGAATGGGAGGAAGATCTTTCAGTTATCAGGCTCCTCTCTTGTGGAACCAACTTCCAGTTTCTGTCGGTGAAACTGACACATTGTCCAGTTTGAAAACTGGGATTAAGACTTTCCTTTTTGATAAATCCTATACAGTAGTTAGTGTTGGCTTGTTATGATGTAGGCTTAGACTAGTGGAGGACAAATTGACCTAATTTCCGTAAATGATTTGCTAAAATTAAATATTTTTCATCTGATACTATTTCTATCTTAACATGTGATGTGTATCTGTTCCTACCAAACCCAGTCAATTGAAGCATATGGCCACTTGTCCTGACCCTGGTTCTGCTTCATGAGGGAGATTTTCCTTTCCACTGTCGCCTTCATGCTTGCTCAAGATGAGAGTTCTGCGATGGAGTTGAACTCAAAGCAGTCTGCTCCTCAGATAAACAGTGTTAAATTATCTATCTATCTATCTATCTATCTATCTATCTATCTATCTATCTATCTATCTATCTATCTATCTATCTATCTATCTATCTATCTATCTATCTATCTATCTATCTATCTATCTATCTATCTATCTATATCTATCTATCTATCTATCTATCTATCTATCTATCTATCTATCTATCTATCTATCTATCTATCTATCTATCTATCTATCTATCTATCTATCTATCTATCTATCTATCTATCTATCTATCTATCTATCTATCTATCTATCTATCTATCTATCTATCTATATATATATATATATATATACAGTATATATATATATATATACAGTATATATACTGTATATATATGTATGTATGAATGTTTCTGTTCACTGAACTGAACTGAATTCAGCTAAAGTTGATTCACTGGGCTCCTTTTTTTTACACTGACACGTTTTGGATTCCTACTTTTTAAATTGTTTATGAACTCATTTTTCATCCCTATGCAGCATCCCTGTTTTGCAGTTAATTTGCCCCCAAATGTAGACTGTGTCTGATATACAGAGTTCACACAGAGTGCAAAGTGTGATACCTTTGTTCTAAGGTGAAGGGATGTAAATACAAGTACACACCATCTCAATGGAAAACACATAGATTTAGCATATATGGCTCTTGTCATCTAATTCCCACATTTCGTTGACTTGCATCCATAAAGTGATGGCTCTCGTCGTCCCTCGATACGTCTGCACTCGGAGCAGCGTCGGAAGCTGAAGTCTGTTAGGAGACAGCAGTGCTTTATGTCTCCTACAGGAATGATAAAACACACTTCAGGGAGGAAAACACAAAGAAAGTGGGGAGCTCACAACTTTTTTTTCCAGTTTTTATTGTCAGAAAAAAAAGAAGCTTTATTAAGGGGCATTCTGCAATCATCAAAGTTTGACAGCAAGAAAACTGAAGCCACAAGATAGAAGGGGGAGTTTTAATCATTTTGCACAGCTGTTATCAGTGTGGGAGAAAAACACACGTGTCAGCTGCTTTTCAAAGAAACTCACTGAAACTAGACTGCTCTTGGAACGATCTCTGAAAATGCTTCAGAAGATGGTGTTCAATAGTGATCAATAGAATCCTAATGCTTCACAGCATGTTTGATTCCTTCTTATGAACTTTGCAGTACCTATTTTAGATAATACATCTCTATATGCATGCAGTTACCTCTTGCCGAGCACGACTGGGTTGTTGACAACTCAGAAAACCAAGCAAATCTCTAACTTGCATTTTTCTCTTCTAGTGTACCAGCTACAGCAGGAAGCCCCAAGACCAAAGAGGGTCACATGTCCTCAGGAGGTCAGTACATCTGTGAGGCTAAGAAAAATTAAAACAGAGTACATGTACTGTACTGTGAGGAGCTGAAGTGGTCATTTTCCATTATTCCTTTGTAAACATGTTTAAAAAAAAAAAAGATCAAGTAATTTATATAACCATCCAAAACCTGACCCCCAAAATTAAAATCTCACACGT
Source organism: Garcialebias charrua (assembly GCA_038048925.1). Lineage (NCBI taxonomy): Eukaryota > Metazoa > Chordata > Actinopteri > Cyprinodontiformes > Rivulidae > Garcialebias > Garcialebias charrua. Next base: position 41,659 of record JBBPBX010005642.1, on the reverse strand, counting down.
CTAAGCAGCAGGACTTCAGTTTCAGATGAAGGATAATAAACTGAACCTGCTGGCTAGTTATCTTTAACAACAGGATCATTAAACTTATTTAACTTGCTCTGGCAGCGTTGCACAAATCACAGACAACAAAAAGTTGTGTAACAGTAAACTATTGCCATCCTTGTGAAAAACTCACAAACCTGATTCAAGTTCAAGGTTCTTTATTGTCATTCGCATGTGGTACATGAGGCAGAATGAAATTGTGTACCCAAGGTCCCAGCTACACCCAAAAATTGCAAAAATATAAAGAATAAAAAAGACAGTATACAATGATCTAAGATACAGTATAGTATATGGTAAACAATAGTAATGTAATACAATACGGTATATTAAACAGCAGTCTGAACATGAGTCTGTTGTGAGCAGATGAGTACAGTATAGCAGCTTATGGGTAAGAAATCAGCAGCATGTATAATCAGCAGCACAGATAAAGTGACATATCACCAATTAATGCGGCATTACAGTGATTTCTGCAGAGCTTTCCTCTCTTCAACTGTGCAGCCTCCATGCCACACGTTGATGCTGGAGCACAGGATGCTCTCCACTGCACACCTGTAGAAGGAGGTGAGGACTGAGCTTCTCAGTCCAGTTCACCTCAGCTGCCTGAAGAAGTAGAGTAATGTAATAATCCCACCTGAGATTGTTTTCATTATGATAAATGTTTGGTGTCGCCTCTGAAAATGTGGTTAGACACACTGAAACACCTGCTGACCCCATTTGTTTCTTTTTTCAAATATCATTCACAAATGGGCCTAACAAAGGCGAGATACCATGTCTGATGTTAAACTCAGTTTTCACTCAAACGTTCAGCCTCACAGAAATGAAAAAGAATCCTTTAGTCTGGCAGCAAGAAGTGAGATCAGTCAGTGATAACTATCAGAAATACAGTAACTCGCTGGTTTGTTTAACTCACACTCCTTCTTAATGAGCAGGATAAAGCAGAAATAACAAATTTGCTGAATTAAATTTAAACGAGCAGAAATGAGCACAAAACCTGGGAATTTGACCAAAAAAAGCTGAAATTAGCTTAAAAATAGCCAAAAAGTAGCTAAAAAGACAGAAAGAAGTTGAAATTACCAAAAGGAAATGGAAGGAGCTGAAATGAGTTAAAATTATGTAATTAACTGAAAATGCTAGATTTAACATAAAACAGCTAAATAGTAGAAGAAATAGCAGAAAAAGCTTAAACTAGCAACAAAAAAAGCTGAACGGAGCATAAGCTGAAATTAGCATACTGTACTTTTTTTTTATAGATAATAAGTAGTGACAATTTTGAAATAATATGAAAACAGCTGAAAGTAGCTAAAAATGCTAAAAAGGTAGCTGAAAAGGTAGAACAAGCTTAAAGCTGCTATATGTAACTTTTCTAACAATATATTTTTAACATATTTCTTAACATATTTCTTCACTCTGTCACTAGACTGATGTTAGAGAGGTAATCTCTGAAAAAAACTTTAAAAAAATATTGTCCCCTTGCTTCTCCAGGTGGTAAATAAGCATTTCTAAAAAGAAAAAGTGACCCGCCATTAACCAGCCAATAAAAACAGAGTTTGTAACCAGCCAATAAAAACAGAGCTTGAATTTGAATCAGCCAATAAAAACAGAGCTTGAATTTGAATTTCAGCAGACCATGGGAGAGCAGAGCCATATATGGCTCTGAGGGGGAGGGATCAGAATGCTTTGCCTGTTTAAATTTTTTCAAAGTGCTGCACTCTACAGAAACTGCAGACTGAACCTTTAACTTAGCAGAGGAAAGCAGAAAGAACATGCTTGTCCAATTAGGCTGAAAGAAGCAGAAATTAGCTCCAAAAAGTGAATTATCTGGACAAAAAGCTGAAATTAGGAGAAAAAAGAAACAACTGAAATGTAGCTTTAAAAAAAAACATACATAAAGAAGCTAAAATTACCAGAAGGAAGTAGAGAGAGCACATTTTAGCTGAATTAGGCTGGAAAAAAGTTGAAATGAGTACAAAAAATGTGGAATTAGCTGAAAAGGCTTAAATTAGCTTAAGCAGCTATACCGCCGGTATATACTAGCAGAAATAGAAAAATCTGAAACTTGCAGAAATAAGCTGAAAGGATCATACTAAGCTAAAATTAGCAGAAGGAAGTTAGAATAAGCTCAAAAATGTTGTAGTTAGCAGAAATAATCTGAAAACAGCTGAAAAAAAGTTTAATGTTTGCTCAAGGAAGCTGAGAAAAGCTGAACCAGAACAAAATGTGTTGATGTTTTTCTGGCAGTTTCATTCAAATCTGTTCAATGGCTCAGGAGATATTTTGCTATCAGTCAGCCAACACACATACAGAAACACAGTGAATTAGATATTTCTTTCAGCTTAGACTTTTATTCATTCAGGTGCATTAATAAACCTGTTAAATCTTTACTTGTCGCCGCTTTCTCAGAGGGACCCGTCTGTCTTCTGTTGTAAAACGGAGCAGAGCTGATGCACGTCTCATAGTTTGAGTCCTGCCACACTTTGGTGAGCAAAGTGAAAGCTGCAGGCTGGTGATGTGATCAGCAGCTGGCTGGTAATGCAGTAAAAATGGAAGTTTTACATTTTAACAAGTCCATTATGTGAGCTTCTGAAAAATACTTGTTAACCTCCTTCAGATTGCCCCACTCTGACAGTGTTGTAAAGATTAGAAATTATTTTACATTACTGTATGAAAAAATGAGAGCACATTTGTTGTCATATATTCGAGAGGATTTGTACTCTGGACACACCCTGCTTTGACATGCTAACAAATTTTTTATCAATTTCCTGCATCTGGCCATGTTTTTTTCTTTGCTGTGTTTCTGCCCTGTCTCTAATTTATCTCCCGCTTCTGTGATTTGGGCTTTATGGTTTGCTCGTTGCGAACAGACGCACGGGGCCCAGATGGAGATGATCTGGCCTGCGATGTAAAGTCTTTTATCTTTCACGCTGGCTTTAAGAACAATTTGTGAAGCTATTAATTTGAGCTTTCATATCACACTGTCACAGGCCATATTTCTTCCTCTGGTTTACAGATGGAGAGCAGACCCAAGTACTACGGCAGAGAGTGAGTAGAAACGAGTTACTGCAGTTCTTACCGTTCCAGATGTCACACTGCAGTGACGCTTTTTTTTGTGTGTTTTTCAAATGGAGTGGGTTAAATGCGTTTCCTCACGTTTTTCGCTTTTTGAAGATAAAATAATTAAGGTACAGTCCCCTTGTTTTTAATTTATTTTTAGATTTCATGGAATGATCCCTCGAGATCATGCAGACGACTTGCTGGCAGGAACAGAAGGTGCTTACCTCATCAGGGAGAGCCAGAGACAGCCAGGGACGTACACCTTGGCCTTAAGGTGCCGATGCATCAGCACACAGAGCAGACGCTCCAAACACTTCCACACAGCTGGTTTAAACCTCTACAATCAACTCTATCTGTCATGTCCTCCCCAGGTTTGGGCCCCAGACCCTCAACTACAGGCTGTTTTATGATGGGAAGCATTTTGTCGGGGAGAAGAGGTTTGAGTCTGTCCACGACTTGGTGACGGACGCCCTCATCACTCTTTACATCGAGACCAAGGCAGCCGAGTACATAGCCAAAATGACCACCAATCCGATCTACGAGCACCTCGGCTACACGTCGCTGCTCAAAGACAAAACTGTGCATCGACTGAGCCGAGGACGCACAGAGCCACGCAGGGTCACCTTCCAGAGGGACGAACGGGTGAGTTTAAAAGTGCTGTGTCATCTCAAGATGTGCATTGTCAGCACTTAGGGGTGTCAAACTCTGTTACCAGAAGGAGCCAAAATTTAAAAACTTTGTCCGAGGCACGGGCCTCTTTTAGCTGATACATTAACTAGAGTCACATACCCAATATTTATGGTTGCAGGTTCACCAACAAGAGTTGGATCTGTCTCGCTTGACGTTTTGTTACTCTTTCCACATCAGATTCAATAATGACAGAATGATCCAACCTTCGTTCTGGTTTCAATGTTAGCCAGCTGGCTAGAGAAGGCTATTCAAAATTATGTATTTATAAGTTGTTTTAAAGAAAAAATGAAAAGATATACAATATTTTACATTTAAATTCTAACATAATGGTATTTCCTCCAGTTATTTAACAGTCTTCAATGGTGTACCACAAGGATCAGTCTTAGGTCTAGCCCTCTTTACAATCTACATAGCTAATGCAAGTTAGAGCATCCCTGATGAAGCATCCTTACATTTCTATGCTGATGACACAGTTGTTTATAGTTGCGCTAAAACAGTTGCTAAGGCTTTCCAGTTTTTGCAATCCGCTTTTGACATCATCCAGTCTGATCTGTTCCATCTCAAACTTGTCCTAAATGCTGAAAAAAACCAAAGGGATGCTTTTTTCAAATAGGAAGTTGGTCCCAGCAGTTCTTCCTCTGATTTTATCCTCAAATGGTGTCCCTATTGAGTTTGTCAATTCTTATAAATGTTTGGGTATCTTGGTCAATTTGCATCTCTCTTTTAAGCTTCACGTGGAAAACCTAGTAAAGAAACCGAAATTTAAACTGGGTTTCTTTTTCAGAAACAGATCATGTCTAACACTGAATGCTAGGAAACACCTTGTAACTGTGACTTTCCTTCCCTCCATTGACTAGGGTTACAATATTTACTTGAACACTCCTACAAGCACCCTGCCGATGGATGCTATCTATCATGGTGCACTAAGATTCCTAACTGGCTGTAACTGTACTCACCACTGCACTCTGTATTCACTCACTGGTGAACTGGACATCATTAACTTCACAAAGACTCTTCCACTGGTACATTTTCATCTTTAAATCACTTCTTGGTCTGTTGCCTTCATACATCTCTTCCTACTTGTCTCTGCGTGAGTGCAGCTACAACATGTGCTCTCAGGACATTATTACCTGCAGTGTTCCCTCAGTGAGGACTGAGCTAAGCAAAAGGGCCTTCTCCTCTGCTCCTGTTTCCTGGAATATCTTACAAAAAGATCTGAAGTTCTCGACCTTGACATCTCTACTTTGTAAATGGCTTCAAACATCTTTTAAGTTCCTGGACAAAAAACAATGCAGACATATTTCTGTTTTTAGTTTTCTACACCGCCTTATAAGCTAGCTGTTTTTTTGCTACTTTTCCTTTTGATTGTCCTTTTGGTTTCAATTTTATTTTAACTTGTAAAAAAAAAAAAAAATAATTGTACGCATATTTTATGATTGTCTGTTGTTGTCCACTGTTGTCATCACTCTTTGTTAAAAAATTCATGTCTCTCTTGTAAATGAGTCCCAGAGTCTCAATGGGATTAACCTGCCTAAATTAAGGTTGAAGGAAAAAAAAATCATCTAACCAGATTTGGCCTGTGGCTCTTGACTTTGACATGTGTGATTGTTTTATGTCCTATTGGGCCTTTTTGGCCTGTGGGACCCCGGAAGCAGCAGATAGGTACCGACAGTCCAAGCGGCATGCGGCTCGGGTGGTTGCTGAGGCAAAAACTCGGGCGTGGGAGGAGTTCGGAGAGGCCATGGAGAATGACTTCCGTACGGCTTCGAGGCGATTCTGGTCCACCATCCGGCGTCTCAGGGGGGGAAAGCGGTACGCGACCAACACCATTTATGGTGGGGATGGCGTGCTGTTGACCTCAACTCGGGATGTTGTGAGTCGGTGGGCGGAATACTTCGAAGACCTCCTCAATCCTACTGGCACGTCTTCCACTGAGGAAGCGGAGCCTGGGGACTTTGGGTCGGGCTCTCCAATCTCTGGTGCTGAGGTCACCGAGGTGGTTAAAAAGCTCCGCGGTGGCAGGGCTCCAGGGGTGGATGAGATTCGCCCGGAGTTCCTTAGGGCTCTGGATGTTGTGGGGTTGTGTTGGCTTACGCGACTCTGCAATATCGCGTGGACATCGGGGGCAGTTCCCTTGGATTGGCAGACTGGGGTGGTGGTTCCCCTATTCAAAAAGGGGGACCGTAGGGTGTGTTCCAACTATAGGGGGATCACACTCTTAAGCCTCCCTGGTAAGGTCTATTCAGGGGTTCTGGAGAGGAGGGTCCGTCGGATAGTCGAACCTCGGATTCAGGAGGAGCAGTGTGGTTTTCGTCCTGGTCGTGGAACACTGGACCAGCTCTACACCCTCAGCAGGGTCCTGGAGGGTGCGTGGGAGTTTGCCCAACCAGTTTACATGTGCTTTGTGGACTTGGAGAAGGCATTCGACCGCGTCCCTCGGGGGGTTCTGTGGGGGGTACTCCGGGAGTATGGGGTACCAGGCCCATTGATATGGGCTGTTAGGTCCCTGTACGACCGGTGTCAGAGCTTGGTCCGCATTGCCGGCAGTAAGTCAGGCTCGTTTCCAGTGAGAGTTGGACTCCGCCAAGCAAGGCCGGATCTACAATATGGGCACCCTGGGCACTTGCCCAGGGGCCCGACAGCTCAATGGGGCCTTCTGCTGGCCAGCAGAGAGCAGTTCAGCCTGGCAGAAAAGTTTTTTATTTTATTTATTTATTTATTGTCGCTAGACGTAGATAAAACAAGGCTTTGTCCTCAATTTTCCTTATCATCCAACCCAAATAAAATAAAAAGTTGTTTTTCAAAAACAACTCTCATAAGTGTCTTTTAGTTTGTTGACATGACGTGTTGATTGGGAGCAGACGGCAATGCACACTTTCCAGTCCGGTTGGTGGCGGTAATGTGCTTAAAATAAGTTCGCCAACCGCCAATAAACAATAGAAGAAGAAGAAGCAGCTCTGCTCTGTGACCAATGAGCTGACAGCCCTTTTACACACGTGATTGAAACTACAGAATCCGGCTCATCTCATTGGTCCAGTCTTGGCAGTTTACGGAAGACACAGCGCGACAGGATTTGAAGATGGACGCAAGCGGCAAACATTCAGGGGATTTAAACAGTGAACATAGATCACTTCGAGCCTACTCCCCCCAGGAAAAAAAAGAAACGGCTGCAAAAATACAGAGTCGAGTGGGAAAAGGAATGGTGTCACCAGACGGCAGAAACATCGAAGCTGGACCGTAGGAGCAACGAGCTAACATGCTAACAGACCTTACTGTAAGATGGACGGGTGGCTGGTGTCACCAGACGGCAGAAACAGAGGAGCTGGACCGGAGGAGCAACGAGCTAACATGCTAACAGACTACTGTAGGATGGACGGGAGGATGTCATGTGTGGCTGGAACGCGTGAATGATAATGGCTACAAAGCGAACTGTACTGTTTGCAAGCATACTTTTTCTGTAGCCCATGGTGGACAGTTTGATGTGAAACAGCATGCTTCTGCAGTTGGACACATAAGAAACGTGAAAAACAACAAAACCAGGAGAACCCTTGAAGAAGTGGAGAAGATCACTGAAAGTCTTCACCTGGTTGGCAGGTAAAAATTCAATAATTTCCAGTGTAGTGGTGAACCATGTTTAATTATTGATAGTTATAAACAAAAGTGTACAATTGACACGTACAAATAAATACATAATTGTGAATTTACTTTACACTATGCAAACATACAACCTTGTCCATCTTTAAAAAAATCACAGTTCATATAGGTAATTAATAAATACATTTCAAAATATAGTTTACATACAATGCTAAATTTATAAATATAAACAATACACATTTTTCCATTTATTTATCACTACATAACCTAGGCTATGTGTCACTAATGAACTTTAACACCTTTTGGCAGGCTAAACATGTATGGATGAGCTGTATGAGGAATGTGTGACTGCAAACAGCCTGATAGACCACCTCACCTCAGGAGAAAGAAAGGTGGCAGTCCCAGGGAACAGCAGAGAAGTGGATGCAAGTTCTTCAGGCAGCTGACCTCCCCAACAGAACACCTGAACTCACACCTGGCCTCAAATGCTCCCATCATTCATGGTTGAGCAATGGCTAAGCAGTTCCATGTGATCCAGGTTTGAACTTGAGAAAAACATCATACAGACTGTCTACCTACACTTCAATCAAAGTAAGGGAATTCTTTTTCTTTTTCTGCTGCTTCGAGCTTTCTTAGAGCTCATGGACTTGTTTTTCATGCACGTGGACATGGACTGCACACCAAGGCACTGGTGTCACTATGGTTGCAACATGTTTCTGATGGATGTGATTTGCTGCTGGTTTGCTGCTGATTGATGTCAATGCAGTAGCTGCTGCTCTTTCAGAAGTGTTCATGTTTGACATCATTTGCTGATGAAGGATGGATGGATGGATGTGATTTGCTGCTGAATGATGTCAATACAGTAGTATTATATATACAATACAGTCAATACAGTAGTATATAGTAGTAGTCAATACAGTATATATATATATATATATATATATATATATATATATATATATATATATATATATATAGTAAAATGGGTGTTAGGTTAGGGAGGGGGCCCTGTGAGCTTCGGTGCCCAGGGGCCCCTGGGGTTGTTAATCCGGCCGGGGCCACTGTCAGGGACAGACACAGACTGCAGCGCATTGTGCGCTCTGCTGAGAAGGTAATCGGCTGTAGTCTCCCATCTCTCCATGACCTGTACGTCTCCAGGACTGTGAGGCGAGCAGGTCGGATCACAGCTGACCCTTCTCACCCTGCATACGGTCTGTTCGAACCACTCCCCTCAGGCAGGAGGCTTCGGTCAATTGGGACCAGAACCTCCCGCCATAAAAACAGTTTCTTCCCCTCTGCTGTCAGACTCTTGAACACTCATAACCATACTACCTCATAACTTGCCTTGGTCGCTGTATTTTGTATTTGTTCTTTGTATTTTGATTGGGAATCACTGTATCACTGTATTTTGATTGCACCACTCTAATTGCGCTGTTTCTTAGTAGTTTTTGTTCACTGAATATTGTATTGATTGTATTGATGTTTTATGGTCTATGTTTTTTGTGTCTTATGTTTTTATATTTTATGCACCGTTATGCCGAAGCAAATTCCTAGTCTGTGAATCCTGTTCATTGACAATGGCGATAATAAACTGAATCTGAATCTGAATATTGTCTTGCACTCAAGATGTCACATTGCAGGAAGGAAGCCTCCTGTTGTTCCCAATGCAGCCACTAGAGGTCGTCACGTGCCTAAAAATACAAACGACGTGAAAGTGAAACCAAAGAAGCAGAAACGGTTCGTCGTACTTATGCTGCGTTCCAGTTGCCTCGGAGGTCGAAATTATCAACCTGGAATGACGTCATCACCGAGTTAAATGCGTTCCAGTTAGCTTGTCGGCACGATGACGAAAACAAGATGGACGCCCGCTACAAAGCTGTTGTTGTTCTTGCTTTGTTGGATTATAAAAAGGTTTCCAGACCAGCAGCGAAGTTGAAAAGCAATTCTGAGGCTCTTGAAATGTTAACCAGGTATGTTGTTTTAACCAGTAGTTTTTATTTATTTATAAATAAGCTTATTTTTGTTAATTATGGTCTTGAGGCTCTTACATCTACTTTATAGTTTTAATTCGATCTCTTTTAGGATTATAGCAGCAGTACAGAAGTTATCATTAGATAAATAAAGTCAGAAAGTGCTGAACATTGTTTTTCTTTTCTTTTTACTACCTCAATCCATTAGCAGACGTTTTTACGGTTTATTGTTAAAATTGTTATTAAACTTCAATCAATCAAAACTTTATTTCAGACTCATATGGTCCATAGTAACAAAACAATTTAATTTCTTTGTATTTTAGGATGCTGCTGATACACACAAACCTACGGACACATGGAATAATCATGAAGACTATGGGAGGTGATGCTGAACATGGATGACAACAAGTTTGTGCGTCATTTCAGAGTCAACAAGACCCAGTTCACATCTGTAATGATGCAGCTGCAGGAGAAAGGCATAAGGAAGGAGCACTGTCAAGGTGCAGCACCAGTCCCTGTAGAAAAGAAGGTCCTGATGTTCCTGTGGTACATGGCCAACCAGAACAGCTTCAGGGAGATGTCTGACAAATTTGGTCTCGCAGTCCTCAGCACACAGGATCATCATGGAAGTACTGAAGGCCATTTTGCACAATGGGACACACCTTCATCCCCTGGCCTAACAAATTGATGCTGTGGTGATGATTGTCATCATGGCAGCCTGCCTTCTGCATAACCTCTGCATTGGGGCTTCACCAGTGTGTCAGGATCACCCAAACAGCTGTCCAAGGCAGGATGAAAATGACTTACTCGTTACTGTGATGTGTGGATGCTGTACTTGTATTAGCTTGTCAAAAAATGTTCTAGTGTTGTTATAGTGCTGTTTTGATTAAATGTGTTTATCTGACATGCCACTCTCTCGCTGTCATTTATATCTGTGTGGATAAACCACGCCAAAAACATAAGCTGGTATAGGTAAACACATTTTACAGCTTCAAAAACCAGCTGCAAAACTTAAGTTTCCCACAACAATAACACCTGCTTAAAAGTCAGTGCTTAAATAAAGCATTTCTATGTAGTAATTTTAAAACTCTGCCCGATGAGAACATGAGAGCACTAGTTTCTCTGCAAGTACATCGGTTTCCAAAAATATTGATGAAAAACTGCAGTGCATCATGACAAATTGTCGTGTTTGAATACCAGAGGTGTTCCTCTTTTACACTGAATTTACTTTCATTCTAAGTAGTTTCTTTTCATTACCTGCTTTCCTTTATTCTACTGAAAAACCACACTTATTGTGAAGTAAGACAAGAATTTGTGCATTTGTTATTTCAAATTGTTTTTAATAACGTATGACAACAAGGCACAGGTAACCTGCTGTAGAGTCGTTGAGTTGCAGTAACTGGACTTGTACAGTTCAATTTTCATCCATAAAATATGTCAAGGAGTCACCATTCCTCTGGAACAAGGGACCAGGGAAACGGGTTTGTCTGCTCGGGTCCAGGAACATGTTCATCTTCATGTTGACATAAACTGCAAAGAAATATACACATGGTTAACAACAAATCACATCATAGCAGTAACTCACAAAACTAACCCACAATAATAATTATAAATAAGGTCGATTTTCACCCTCTCACACACACACACCTCCAACACAGACACACACACAGACACACACAGCTGTGGATTGAAAGGATGGTTTGGGTTTCAAGTTTTGCATTTTTTTTAAACTAAATAATTGATAATGTTAAACTGGATTCCCACCCTGACAAGCCAAGATAAATCTTGATAGACCTTTTAAAAACAGTTTATGGTGCAAAACATTAGTTTACTAGCTAAAAACACATGTAAAGGTGAACAAAGAACAACGAGGTTGCAGGTCTCCGACGCAGCTACATCATCAACACGACAACAATCACGTTCTTTAGAAAACACAAACAGCTTAGAAACACCCTCTAATTATTAGGCGACATATCGTATAATAATCACTGTAAAGTACGAAATGTGTTACTGAGTTAATGATAAACAATGAACGCTGAACAGCTAAAACGAGTACTGTGCTAAACAACAACAATGCCGCCTCACACCCGTTTAGCGAGCCGTTGTCGACGCACAGCGGCTGTTTAAACATATCATTATCATTACTGTAAAGAACTACAGTGCCTGAATGCGTTAATGTGAAGTTACGGCTGAGTAAACCACAAAGAACAGCGAAAAAGAGTAAAAAGTAACTCTTTCACTCACTGTTGATGCGAGGAGCAGCCATTTTGAAACGATGATCTCGGCGAACTCGGGTATGGTGCAGCGAGACCGAGTCCACGACTTGTAATTACGACCTGAGGGGGCGTTCCAGTTGATTTTTACTGCTCGGAAGCTCGTAATTACGACCTCCGAGGACAACTGGAACGCAGCGTTTGTTCACTGTAGTTTTGTTGAAACTATTGCTGTTAACAACGCCAGGAAATGGAGAATTTAAAGGAGGTAGGTTTGACATTTAATCACTTTCATTGTAAGACAGACAGAGCCACGAGAGTGCGACGTGTTTTGGTTTTAGTTAATCAAAATTCGATATTCCTATATACTTTGATATTACTTTAATTTGTACAGCATTGACTCGGGATTTGATCATGTTTTGTTTACTTGGCATCGCATAAAAGGCAAATTACTAATGTTCGATGGATTTTCGTTTCAAGGAAAAAGTGCGGTAAAGTAGCGCAGTTACATCAGAGGAAGACTTCCGGTTAGACAATCGACCCAGCAAAGTAAAGTTGGGCCTATCTTTTTTCAATTTAATTTTCTTGGTTTTACATCTGTACTTTCTTTTGCTTTTTAAAATGGATCTCGAACTGAATTGTATACTTTTTATATTATAAAGTGTCGGCCATCAGGTGTCAAATCGCTTATTTTAATGAAAGAGCAGCTTTTATTTTGAAATCAGTTCCGGTTTTATCGGTCCGGATGTTGTGACTTGATGACTGGACTGTGCAGTTTTTACAGCAGTGCTGCTGGAGAATTAAAGTCGCTAAAACGAGCTAATCTCCACATTTTTTTCTATAATTACACAACTTTTAAAGAAATGTTACAGATTACTTGTAAGATGTAAGAGAGACAGGCAAAAAACAGATACAACTTGTAAATACCAGCGTGGGATATTTTAATAAACAAAGTAACTACAAAATATTACATGTCACACAGTGCATGTTGTGGCGATTTATGCAAACACATAAGATTTGTAACAAGTGTTCAACAGAAGGAAGAAGACAAATCCAGCCGCTTGGCGTTAGCTACCATAGATATCATATATAATAATAATAATGTGTTTGTCTGTCATCTGCGTATGTTTCCCATACACAGACGAAATTCGTCTTTGCATTTAACCCAACCACCCCAGGTGGTGCAGTGAGCAGCCAGAGGGCGCTCGGGGAGCTGGAGAATTAGGTGTGCACTCATAGACACCCCAAGGTGAGTAGTGGCCGGGACGCGAACCCGCGTCCTTCGGGTCCCAAGTCAAACGCCCTAACCACTATACCATATTGGCTCCTATATGATATCTATGTTAGCTACCTTTACACATGGGCAATTGATCTTTTTACCGCTACTGATGCGCATGCGCAAAATCGGTCCCCTCCAACTTCCGGTCGGTGTTCCTCTCTCTTGTGGTCCTTCCTGTATGTACACCATGTTTTGTATAGAGCTTTGGAGCAGACGTCACTGTGTGGGGGCGTGTCGGGGCGTTCCCGTCTCGACCGCCATCTTTGTTGCCCTCGTAAAAAATAAAAGAAATTCAGGAGATTTTCCATTGTTTTCGCGCTGTATCTTCCGTCACGGTTCTGAAAAGCAGGCAAAATAAAGTGGACTGTATCCTAATAAGCTTCTCCCAGGTGAGAAAAAAAAACTACATGGAAAAAATCGGTATGATTGGAAATGTTGCCCGTTTGAAATAAATAAATAAATGGAGCAGAGACCTGGAGTAATACTTGCCTCCACTGACATTCCCAGTCATTTTAGCAGACCTGGTCTGTGTCAGTGTTTACACCACAAATAATTTTTATAATTACAATTCACTGGGAGAGCTGGTCCAATCTATGAACAGCTGGGTTCATAGATGATTTGGACATTTTTAAAGCCCCCAGATTGTAAATACATTGAAGGTACGTTGTTGGCTCATTAATTTTACATAAATTATACATGTCTTTCAGAATCAATCAACCTTCTGTATGCTATTAGTATTAAAACTTGTGAACACTTAATTTTTTATAGGATTTTAACTGATTTACAAAGCTCCAAGTAGAAAATTACCTTATTTTTAATGACTTGAGCTTGTCTAATGACATGTAGACAAATCTTGATTAGATTACTTTATATATAATAAGTATTAAGATGCATATATATTATAGACAAATGTTTCTGTCTTTTCATTCACCATTTTAATTGTGTGTTCACAGGTTCTGCTCTCTGAGTCATGGGGTGATGCATTAAAAATGCAGCTAGCAGTACAAAATCCAACTCCTGAACTTGGAGCATCTCCTGATGGACTCTGTGTGATCGCTGCTGCCTGGAGAAAGTTCCCTCACAGATATAAGTCATGCAGCATCCAGCAGCTGGAGGCAGGAGATGAAGTTCACCTGAAGAAGCATCATCCCCCTGCACAGGTGCACAATCAAACCACTGTGACCTTGTGTGGACCACACAGCCATAGCTGGACGTCTGCAGAAAGCATGAAGCTTCTTAAAAATATTTCTCAGTTTGTTCTCCAGCTTCAAGGGAGACATAATTATGTAAATCATGCTGTATATTTGCACATTTTCTATAAAATGTATTAACTTACACAATGTTCATCACATTGTTACTAGAAATGTTTAATTACATCAAATGTTTACTTCAAAATGGATCTGTTTCATTTTATGTTTATTTCTTACCTGAAATTCATTCATTCAACTTTTATTTGGACAGGTTAATCCCTGTTAATGAAATTTGTTAATACATCAAATGTTTACTACAAATGTGATCAATTTCATCATGTTTACATGTTAGTGCTGAAGTAAATATTTCATAAATGTTTACCATATTAATTTTTATTAAATGAGAAAAAACAACCACTTGTTATTATTCAACTGTAAAAATATTTCAAAACAACGAGTCCATCAAATATAATTTTTTTTCTCCAGTCTACATTTTACATACAGCACATACACAATCTGAAGAAGTGTCTCCTCTTCACTTTCACATGTAAGCACCAGTATAGTTAACTGGTGTAGTTCTATGTAACATTTTATATTTGTTTCTCATGCAACCAGTGATACTTTCCACATGAATTCTAAGGTGTGCTCATGTGTTTTCAAAATCATTAGTATCAAGTGGAAATCTCCCTTTAGTGAATGATGGGATTTTAACTTCAGCACATCATTCATTTATACTGTACTTTTGTTGGCTGTAACTGGGACCCTGTGTACACAGTTTCATTCCACCTCACGTACAACATGTGATGTGAATGACAATAAAGAACCTTGACTCTCACACAGGCTGCAGGTGAGCTGAGAGTTGTCCTTAACGCATGCTCTGAGGGCTGCAGGTGAGCTGAGAGTTGTCCTTAACGCATGCTCTGAGGGCTGCAGGTGAGCTGAGAGTTGTCCTTAACGCATGCTCTGAGGGCTGCAGGTGAGCTGAGAGTTGTCCTTAACGCATGCTCTGAGGGCTGCAGGTGAGCTGAGAGTTGTCCTTAACGCATGCTCTGAGGGCTGCAGGTGAGCTGAGAGTTGTCCTTAACGCATGCTCTGAGGGCTGCAGGTGAGCTGAGAGTTGTCCTTAACGCATGCTCTGAGGGCTGCAGGTGAGCTGAGAGTTGTCCTTAACGCATGCTCTGAGGGCTGCGCCTTGTTCCACACGTCTGCTCTGAACGTTGCCGTTAACTAATGGACTCAACGCTGTTTGTTAGCTAAATATCTGGAAAGATTTTGATGAAACGTTGAGAGGGACCCTGTGTACACAGCTTCGTTCCACCTCACGTACGACATGTGATGTGAATGACAAGAACCTTGACTCTCACACAGTCTAATATCAAAGCCTCTGTCAGATAACAACATCCTTCTGTTATGAGCTTGTCACCTCCATCCCTTGAAGAGAAAAAGACACAGGTATTAGACAGAGTTTTGTGTGACACATTAAACAATGATGACAAAACAAGGAAGTCCTATTTAATACTTTAAATTTACTTTTTCCAGCTGGTTTTTATTCAGCTCTGACCTGTTCTGTAACAGATGACTACTACCTTTCTGTTTGTGCATGAAGAAATTGTTTTATATGGTACTACCTGAGCAACATGGACGGTGTATTTGTAGCTGCTGGTCCCTGCTTCTCCATCTGCATCCTGACTGAGCTCTTCTGGAGTTTAATTCATTTCATATGAAGTTTTGCCTTGACAAGGATAGATCAGAACACAGGTCAGTATTAATACAGTAACAGTGACAACACACTAGAAACTTTAAACAGTTTATTTCACAATAACACAGCTGTCCACTCTGTCTAAAATCAGACAACGTTATATAAAAAATATAAACCCAACCTAAACTAGGCTGACCCACTTCTATGAACTAAACACCCGGACAAAATCGTGGCAAAAATTATGGCACAACTCCAACAAAACGAATTTATACACTCACCAGGATGTCTTGAACAAACTAGCAGTTATTTTGGGACATGAAGAAAGTTATATCAGGACGTTTCACAGCTGATTTCAGGACATTCATCTCCTTTTTGTCCGACACATGAGCTCCCTCGCGCTGCTTCCAGCAGGAAACAGGAAACAGAAAGTCCGTTTTCTATCTACTTTCAGGTCGTGTGACTGGACATTACATCCAATAACACAGCATGTTTAGACTATTGCAATACTGTTACAACCTTCTTAGATTCTAACAAAAAAACGAGACAGAGCTTCTTTTAGAGGGCTTTTAAAATGGCGATTTCTTTCCCACAATGCTGTGCGCCATGGACCATCATGCTTTGCGCCGCGGACCGTGACGTCACGCTCCAAAGCTCTATTGACTATTCCATTATTCAAAGCTGGGCACCGCTAATTAAAAAATTAGTTCCACAATTTCTAAAACGCTTATTAATTTTTTTAGGTCCACAATTTCAAAAGCACAAATGTCTTATGAAAATTAGGGGAAGCTAATCTAATCCGCTATTTATATATTTCTATATTATATATATATATATATATATTTATATATAGCCGGCAGCGTTATCAATATTTGCACTACACTGCCAACTGAAAAGTAACAAAAATGATCCTAAAAGGATGAAATTACAAAAATCAAAGGATTTATTTAATACTTTACGTACATATATTCTATTCGGCCACGAAATTAACAAAAAATAGAATGATCTTTTAATCCCTAAAACCACGTTTAAATCTCAAATACACGGGTGTGTCGCCACCGCATTTATACATAAAAGTAACCCAAATACATGAAACTAACGACTCGCCGTCGAATGGTCGACACAAAACACACAATAAAATCATCCGGCCACGTTAATTTGGCTTGAAACAGCGGGGTTCTCTACGGATTTATCCATTAGTAACCCAGCACAACCAACAGGCAGACACAGCGTTAGCGTCTATAGGTAGTCAACAGATTTAATGAAAAGTAACTAAAATACATAAAAATAACGACTCACCGTCAAATGGTCGACACAAAACCCTCAATAAACTCCTCCGGCCGCGTTAATTTGGCTTGAAACAGCGGGGTTCTCTACGGATTTATCCAAGTACCCAGCACAAACAGTAGCCACAGAATTAGCCCCCGAGTTCACCTCTGAGTGACCCGGAAGATGTCAAGATGGAATAGTCCATTTTTAGTAGGGGGATAAAGAAATCGACCGTTTTTTTATTGCGTATTTAATGATCGTTTTCATCGTAACTATAATTATTTTTATGTTAAATGTACATTAACAAGCAGGATCAATGTTAGTGATGTAGGTGACTGCACGGGGCGAGGCGGGGCCGGGGCCACTGCTGAAATGGGACCCCCAGGCATTTACCTACATGGTAGATCCGAGTCTGTTCTCAGCTCTGCCCCCCTCCCCCTCACACCCTTCCTCCTCTCTGCTGTTTACGGTGGGGAAAAAGGTAAAACAAGCAGCATAAGAGCTTGTAAATAAGTTTATTGGTTTTTACTGATAGATAATTAGTTATTAGCGGTACTGCATTTTAAATAAAAATAGCACAAATCCGCTTATGAATTATAAAAGTTAGTCAATCCGCTATAATAATAATAATAATGTCCTTTTTTGTCATCTGTGTATCTATAGCGCTAACAAATTGTTTAGGTCCGCTATTAGCGGATTAGCGCTTTAGCGCTCCCAAGCGGTCTGCTGCCCAACACTGCACCTGAGTATTGGTCGCAGGCCATGAAAAAATGATAAAAAGGTGCGACCTATACTCCGAAAAATATGGTATGTGGTTTGTTTGTCAGTGGATGAACTGTTTTACCAAACTGTTTCCACACACAATTCTAATTCATGGTAATGTAACACTTTATAATCTGAACAGTTGATTAATCAGCAGATTATTTGACAAATGTATAAATTATTCAACCCTTTGACAGCTGCTGGTCTTTTCACGTGGTGAACTTGTTCTCGTCAGTTTTGCAGCATTTTCTTTAATTAATGGGAGTAAACAGCAGCCTGAGTCTCTGCCCTCTCCAGAGGGATCGTTGCTCGTCTGAACCCAGAACCGGAGCGGCATCAAGACACCGAGCAGAACAACCTCCAGATCATATCTGCCCTGCATTCCTCAAGCCTCGCAAACAATCTGATTAACTGCGTTTGTGCGTCCGTCCTCTGGTCCGGTGACACAAAGCAGACGCTGACGGGTCGGCGGTGCTTCCAGAGGATGAGGAGATGGAGGGGAATGAAAAAGGAGCGATATTCTGTTTGACAAATGGGTCAAGAGGAAGTTGAGGGTGTGTTGTTGATGAGTTGCAGCTGAGACCGGCCTGTTGGTCTTTGTGTGGGAGTTGTTTGTGTTGGTGCATAATTTAACTCCTGAGGGATCCCAGCAGCTCCTCTGTTCATGTCCCGATTGTTAAAACTCAAACACAGATGAACACAGTCATCGTTCGTACGTTTAGAACCAGTTCACCGTTTACAGATTTAACTTTTATTGTTATCGTCACTCAGCGCAGAAGGCTGGTTTGTGCCTCCTACGCTCTTTAACGTTTGGGTTCAACCTGTCTCAAGAAGCTCGTTATTACGGTTTGATATTAACAAACACAAAAAATATTCTCCAACTCGGTGAGTTTTACAAAAAAATAAGCTAACATTTGGTTTGGTAGTAGCTGGGAGTCATGTCTGACACAAACTCTGAGCACTAACTGATCTTATGAGATTTTTGCGATATTGCATGAGACTGTACAAAATTTAGTTTTAAGGGTTCGGCTACAACTCCCTGACGTTTCATCATGACATGCTGTAGTTTTCTAAATCTTCTCTGAGATCCATTTTTCTTCTGTACGTAACTCGTTCTGCAATTTTTGTGCCATTTCAACAAGCCATGAATCGAAACGTTCGGCTCATTCAGCACAGTCCTGTTGTGACCTTTGGTGTTTGTGCAAAATGTTCGTTTTTATAATGTTTAGCCTTTTCTGACATGTTTTTATGGAGCTCCACATCCTTCAAACCTTTTAGCTATTTGAAACTTTTTACTGCTTATTTCAGCTTTTGTTCTGGTTCAGCTTCTTTCGGCTTCTTTAAACTTCCTTCTGCTCATTTAAACATTTTAGGGTTTTTTCAGCTTCTTTCTGCTTAATTCAGCTTTTTTTCAGCTACTTTTGAGGTATTTTTGAGCAAATTTTCAGCCTTTTTTATTTCCACCATTTGTGATTTACAAGCCCAAAACCAGAAAAGTTGGCACGTTGTGCAAATCGCAAATAAAAACAGAATACAATGACTTGCAAATCTTTTTCAACCCATATTCAACTGAATAGAATGCAAAGACAATATATTTAATGTTCGAACGGAGAAACTTTATTTTGTTTTGCAAATAACCATTAACTTAGAATTCAATGGCAGCAACACATTGCAAAAAAGTTGGCACAGGGACATATTTACCACTGTGTTACATCGCCTTTCCTTTTAACAACACTCAGTAAACGTTTGGGAACTGAGGAGACCAATTTTTGAAGCTTTTCAGGTGGAATTCTTCCCCATTCTTGCTTGATGTACAGCTTAAGTTGTTCAACAGTCCGGGGTCTCCGTTGTCGTATTTTACGTTTCATAATGCGCCACACATTTTCAATGGGGGACAGGTCTGGACTGCAGGCAGGCCAGGGGAGGACCCGCACTCTTTTGCTACGAAGCCACGCTGTTGTAACACGTGCAGAATGTGGCTTGGCATTGTCTTGCTGAAATAAGCTGGGGCGTCCATGAAAAAGACGTCGCTTGGATGGCAGCATATGTTGCTCCAAAACCTGTATGTACCTTTCAGCATTAATGGTGCCTTCACAGATGTGTAAGTTACCCATGCCTTGGGCACTAATGCACCCCCATACCATCACAGATGCTGGCTTTTGAACTTTGCGCCTATAACAGTCCTGATGGTTCTTTTCCTCTTTGGTCCGTAAGACACGACGTCCACAGTTTCCAAAGACAATTTGAAATGTGGACTCATCAGACCACAGAACACTTTTCCACTTTGCATCAGTCCATCTCAGATGAGCTCGGGCCCAGCAAAGCCGGCGGCGTTTCTGGATCTTGTTGATGAATGGCTTTTGCTTTGCATAGTAGAGCTTTAACTTGCACTTACAGATGTAGCGACGAACTGTAGTTACTGACAGTGGTTTTCTGAAGTATTCCTGAGCCCATGTGGTGATATCTTTTACACACTGATGTCGGTTTTTGATGCAGTACCGCCTGAGGGATCGAAGGTCACGGGCATTCAATGTTGGTTTTCGGCCTTGCCCCTTACGTGTAGTGATTTCTCCAGATTCTCTGAACCTTTTGATGATATTACGGACCGTAGATGGTGAAATTCCTAAATTCCTTGCAATAGCTCGTTGAGAAAAGTTGTTCTTGAACTGTTCGACAATTTGCCCACGCATTTGTTCACAGAGTGGTGACCCTCGCCCCATCCTTCTATGTGGATGACTGAGCATGTCAAGGAAGCTGCTTTTATACCCAATCATGGCACCCACCTGTTCCCAATTTGCATGTTCACCTGTGGGATATTCCAAATAAGTGTTTGATGAGCATTCCTCAAATTTCTCTGTCTTCTTTGTCACTTGTGCCAGCTTTTTTGAAACATGTTGCAGGCATCAAATTCCAAATGAGCTAATAATTGCAAAAAATAACAAAGTTTACCAGTTCGAACGTTAAGTATGTGGTCTTTGCAGTGTGTTCAATTGAATATAGGTTGAAAAAGATTTGCAAGTCATTGTATTCTGTTTTTATTTGCGATTTCCACAACGTGCCAACTTTTCTGGTTTTGGGCTTGTATTTTTTTGTCAACATTTTATGCTCCTTTCAGCATCTTTCTGCTAATTTCAATATTTTTTGGGGGGGTTTTCTACAACGTTTCTTCCCATTTCAACTTCCTTCTGCTCATTTAAACATTTTAGTTTTTTTTTTCCAGCTTTCTGCTTAATTCAGCTTTTTTTTCTAGCTACTTTTGAGGTATTTTCCAGCAAATTTTCAGCCTTTTTTTTATTTCCACCTTTTGTGATTTATTTTATTTTGTCAACATTTTCTGCTCCTTTCTGCGTCTTTCTGCTAATTTCAACATTTTTTGGGGTGTTTTCTACAATGTTTCTTCCCATTTCAGCTTATTCTGCTACACTGCTACCTTTTTCTGCTGCTTCTTTCAGCAAAAATCATTCAACAATGCATCCACACTGCATGTTCACAGGAAATGACATTCCTCAAGCTGCTTGTATATTTGCAGTTTATTTTATTGCCATCTCTCCTGGCGTGTTTCTAAATCAGTATTTTTTACTCGTTCTTTAGCTCAGTGTTTTCAGCTGTGTTTTTTTTTCTCGGTTGATGCTGGCGAGCTCTTCAGCTGCTCAGGCTGCAGCCTTCTTTGTGCTTTTATTTATTTTTTTGGAAGCAGCAGCTCCATGCCTACCAGGAGCGACGAGGAAACTAGTCTGGGGTCTTGATGCTGCAGCCATTGTTTGTCTGTAACACACGAACCATGCTGTGTGTGTGTGTGTGAGGGGTAACCTGTTTGTGTGTGTGTGTGTGAGGGGTAACCTGTTTGTGTGTGTGTGTGTGAGGGGTAACCACAGTGTGTGTGTTTTCCTGGCGTTGGTGTCCGACAGCGAGAAGAAGGTGCTGCTGCCAACAGTCTGGACCTGCTCAACCTCAGGCTGCCTCGTTTAAACAAAGCGTTGTGCAGAAAGTCAAAAGACGGTGGAAATCAAAGAGCGGCCTTCAGAGCAGCAGGGTTACGATGAACCAGTTAAACCAGACATGGTAATGGTTTTCATGTTCCTGAGTCCAACAAGACTTTGTTTTGCTCCAACCTGGATCTTAAAGGAGCTTTGGGCTCCGTCTCCATTATCTTGGTCCATTTAACCTCTGGACTTTGTTTGTCCTGGCTGGACCATGGACCTTACCAAGCTCCGCCCAGAAACGCCCCCTAAGCTCCAAGATGGCTGCACGTCTCCCAAGCGCAGCTTTGGTGTCAATGGAAAACATGGCGTCGACTGACTGCAGGGTATTTTTGAGTCGAATAGTGTATCATTTCTGCCAGATTCCAACAAAATATCAGCCATGACAATGGACAGGGGAACCAACAAGTTCATGTTTTTTTTTTTTTGGACGTTATCAAGTTGTTTGATCCACGCGATGCCTCCAAACAGCGTGCGCGTCACCGCTAATGCTACCGTCTGATGGGGAAAACATCAGCTCCTCACACGCTCAGGCTCAGCATTATTACAGCTGTGGACAGGATCACTGATGCCTATTGTCCTGCAAGGCTGGGTAAGTCAGGCATTCATGGTTTTGAGGGTTACTTTTGAAATCAGCGATTTCTATTGTTGGCAAAAGTTTGTGTGCCTTGGTCGCAAAGCTAATGCTAACTGTAATCTCCATTCATTCCTTAAGTGGTTGGTTAGCCGTTGCTGCTTTAGCTGCTAAACACGCCGACAGCGACTTTTGTGAGGGCTAACGAGCTCAGCCGTCCGGTGTGTTAGTTAAAATCCAGCCTTCGTGTCACGATTTTGTGCAGTTTTAGGTGAAATCGACAGTAGAGCTCGTTGTGTTAGCTAGCTCATGTGGGGTTAGCGGAGCTGTTTCTTCCCAACTTCCAGGACGTTCAGTGAACTGTGGCTTTCTCTCATCGTGACCGCGTGTTGTTAACTAGCAGGTTTCAAAAGCAGGTCAACCCTTCTCTGCTGGTGAAAGAAATAATTGTTCAGTTTTGTGGTCGTGCACAAGCTTTGATCCAAGCAAGGCATTCAGTTTCACATATAGGGAAACGGTGAATTTTACTTCCACAAATACGGTCAGGGTACCTGACATCTCCTGTACAGATACCCCACTGACGGTGGAGGAGCATTTTTCCAGCCCTGACGCAGAAAAATTCTGCACGTATGCTAGCTAGCAATGTAAGTAGCATGTGGTGCCGGTCTCACAAACGCTACCGTAGCGTTTGTTTTGTGAGACCGGCACGCACGTGGAAGCTGCGCTGTGACGTGTTATGGGTATTAGCCAATGAAACGCGGCCCTGTGGGCGGAGCTTGGTAAGGTCCATTGCAGGACTGGTCCTCCTTAAACCAGTGGAGTGTTGCTTCAGCTTATTGTCCTGCTGGAAGGTGGACCTCCATCCCCGTCTCTAATCTCAGTGTTTTGCTCCGTCTGTCTGTGCTTCAACACTGGCCAGTTTCCCAGTCCCTGCTGATGAAAACTCTCCCCAGCATGATGCTGCCACCACCGTGCTTCTCTGATGAGAGGATGTGAGGTGGTAGATTAGTCTAACACGGTGTGCTCTTTGGTTTCATTTGACCACAGGAACTTCTTACAGAAGTTTATGGGAAGAAATTTCAAAAATCTTGCTTTTTATTCTTAAATTATATTTTTTTAATCTACGATTGTCCCGTGAAGCCCAGCTCTAACTTCATTATTCTGTAGTATTGGTAGATTTTTGTAGCTCCATCACTTCTAATTCGACCTCAGATCGTTTAAGGTCCAGGTTGTACAACAAGAAAAACGAAGGGAATAGTTATTACTGTATTTAAAAGTGTTAACGCATGCGATTAATCTAAAAAGATTAACTCATTAATATTACACAATGCAGATTAATCCATTACTGTACTGTACTGTGTTTTGATCACATAGATGACACTTAATGAGACATTTGAGTTAACATTTATAAATTAATGCCTTCTGTAAACCTTGCCGAGTATGAAAACCTGGGAAACTGTTTGGTTTGAGACAATACAACATTTTATGAAAACCTGCAAATTTACATTTCAAACTTACAAAGTTGAGCATAGTGATTAATCAGATTAATCACAGCCCCAGAGTGTGATTAATCTGATTAATTTTTTTAATTGATAGACAACCCTAGTTTAAAATAACATAAAAGAAGAAGGCTTTAGAAGTTGGTTGCAGTTTTAATGAGAAGATGCACCTTTAACTTTCACTGTTTGGTGTTTCAGATCTTCACGTTCAGATTCCGCTGACTCTCTGTGATTTTAATATCAACTGATCATTTAGTTTTAAAGAATTGAATAACAAAAACATTTTATTTCATATCTTGGAGGCTGGACAGTTCACCAGAGTTTAGACCAGAGCTCTTGTCAGGGAAGACTCTCGGCTAGCTCCACAACAAAGTTTAGCTCAATATTAGCATTTTTTTAAGTGTCACAATTTTAGTGTTGGGGCAGGTTGATTAGCTGTGGTGTTCATTTTGAATTAAGTTGACTTCTGAAATTATTAAACTATAAATGTGCTATATAGGTGATGTTTGTATTATGCTCTGCTCTTTTGTTTTGTGGGATGTTTCTTGTTCTTACCTGCCTTAGGACAACGGATGAAAATTAGCTATTGTGCTAACTTCGGCATATTTACATTGATGCTTACTGCTGTCATGTTGATTAATATGCATTGGCCTAATTAAAACAAATAAATAATAAAAAAATAAAAATAAAGGTACAAGTGGTTCATGTGATATTTTGCTAACAGACGAATATTCACACACGCATTTACATTTACATCACCTTTGATCTTTTAAGATGGTGGGTAATTTAAACGAAAGATAAAACAAAGCGAGGACGACTTTAGATGCCAGTTTCTGATCTTCATCTTTTTTTTCTGTCTAAATTAAACACGTTTCGTTGTTGGAGAGCGAAGTTGTGTAAAAGTTTCCGATCAGTGTGACTAATCTTTGATCCTCTTCTGATTAGCTTGTCATTTAAGCTGTTTATTAATAATAATAATAATAATGTCACATTTTTGTCATCTGTGTATGTTTCCATACAAGACGAAATTTGACTCTGCATTTAACCCAATCACCACCAGGTGGGGCAGTGGGCAGCTATAGAAAGCGCACCAGGGAGCAATTGGGATGAGATGTGCTGCTCAAACACAGCACAAGTTATGCCGTGACTGGGGTTCGAACCTGGGTCCTTCGGGCCCCAAGTGGGTTCCCCTGCCACTACACCATCTTACCACTTGAAAATGTCTGAATCATCCCTTTAAAGTGTCTCTAATTCATGGGAGCGGTTCGGTTCAGTCCTCCGTCCCTGAGTACAGTTCTCTGACAACAGAAGGAAAACATGTTGACTTATTTTGTTTGTTTTCTGAGCCGTTGATGTTTAGATGGTGGAACATATGGACACACACCCCTCTACCTACACACACTCGACCTGAACACACACACGACCCGGCTCGCTGATCCAGAAGCATATGGCTCTTTGAGATAGAGTTGAGACAGACCGGGCTTTTCTGTTGGAGAGCACCGAGGGCCTGTTACTGTTAGAAGTGCTGCCAAATAAACCTCACACACACACATACATACATGTGCACACACACACATGTGCACACAGACCCAACTCGCGTGACTGCTTTGCGAAGCGGCGTGGGCGACAACAATTCTACAGGAACTGAAGCGTCTGAACGGAGTGAAATGGAGAAACCTGCAGCTCACCTGGAGTTGGTCACCGATTTCATTATTTCATTATTTATTGTTCTGTTGTCTCACGTGGAAGAGTACTCCACAAATTGATTATTTTTTTACATTTTCTTTTATCTTCTCTGTTAAAAAGACGTTTCTGCTTTCAGGCGCTGGACGCCTATAAGCGTCGCAGCAACGGGAGAAAAACGGAGTCTCTTCTCGTCGCAAATTAAAACGTCTTTTCAGTTTAATGCGTTTCCTGATGAAAGGCTTTATTTAAACTCTGCACCGCTCCAGCTTTTACCGTTGTTCCACGCAGTAATATGCTTTCTCCCTTTGAGAGATAATACAAGATTTCTGGCAAGTTGTTTGAATTAATTATGAGAATTAATTACATTTTATGTTTGTAAGTATACCGGTAAGCCTGACTTTAGTGCGATACGCAGCCTTTTCTGTGGGGCAGATTTAATTCAGGTGCAACAGTATTTATAATATCACTCCAGTGCTTTGAATTAGGCCGTTTCTAAAATTTACTCATTAAGGAGCTGTATGTAACTTTTCTAACAATATATTTTTAACATATTTCTTCACTCTGTCACTACCTCCTGACATACTGATTTTAGACAAGTAATCTCTGAAAAAAACTATTGTCCCCTTGCTTCTCTAAAAGCATTTCTAAAAAGCCACAGTGACCCACCGTTAACCAGCCAATAAAAACAGAGCTTGAATTTGAATTTCAGCAGAGCAAGGGCAAGAGCAAGCCTCAGAGCCATATATGGCTCTGAGGGGGAGGGACCAGAAACGTGTCTCTGTTCAA
>JBBPBX010005642.1:0-15240 GCA_038048925.1 Garcialebias charrua | reverse complement strand
ACTGATTTTAGACAAGTAATCTCTGAAAGAATCTATTGTCCCCTTGCTTCCCTAAAAGCATTTCTAAAAAGCCACAGTGACCCACCGTTAACCAGCCAATAAAAACAGAGCTTGAATTTGAATTTCAGCAGAGCAAGGGCAAGAGCAAGCCTCAGAGCCATATATGGCTCTGAAGGGGAGGGACCAGAAACGTGTCTCTGTTCAAAATTTTCCTAAGTTCCAGCGTGTTCCAGAAATTACACACTGAACCTTTATACCGGATGGGATTAAAACATATATACAGTATATATATATTTGTTTTTATGATTAGACACTTTTGCTTTTGTGATTTAGTTAGCATTATAGGAGTGATGCAAATATTCATGCAGGGACATATTGTAACCATAAAGGAATAGTTTCACAAAGTTGCTTAGATGGGTTGTCCAATCCTTTTCCATTTTGTGGACCTGCAGATAGATTTCAACCAGGAACGCTACAGAGATTTTGTGAAGGTACCAGAGTCCCTGTACAACCAAAGGCTAACGACACGTAATACAGCTTGTAACGCACAAGTACAGGGGTGTACCTGGAGCACTTGCAGGGTAAATACTTGGGGTACTTCTTGGGTAGTGGGTACACACCTGGGATAATTACTGGGTACACACCTGGGGTACTTTCCGGCTACGTAGCTGGGGTACTTATGCAATAAATATCCAGGGTGCTTACATTATAAGTATCTGTACTTTCCATTAGCTACTTGCATCACATATCTTCTGTCCATCCTCATTCTTCTTGATCTAAGTTCTGCCTTCGACACCATCTGTCATTCTATCCTCCTCAACAGACTAACCTCCATCGGCATCTCAGGTACCCCGTTAGACTGGTTCACCTCCTATCTCTCTGACCGCACTCAATTCATTCAGCTTAAATCCTTCCGTTCCCAGTCTTCCCCTGTCTCCACGGGTGTCCCCCAAGGCTCTGTCCTCGGACCCCTCCTCTTCATCATTTACCTCCTTCCTCTAGGTCACATCTTCCGCAAATACGGCGTCCATTTCCACTGCTATGCTGATGACACACAGCTCTACTTGTCATCAAAACCTAACTCCACCCACCCACCCTCCATCCTCACCGACTGTCTCAATGAGCTAAATCACTGGTTTTCTAACAATTTCCTTCAACTAAACAGTAACAAAACAGAAATCATTCTTGTTGGTACCAAAAACTCTATTTCAAAATCAGAACATCTTCTCGTCCCCCTTAACAACTCTCTGCTATCCCCCTCCCCTCAGGTCAAGAGCCTCGGTGTCATCCTCGACACCACTCTCTCCTTCACTTCACACATCAACAATATTACTCGGTCTGCCTATTTCCACCTCCGTAATATTAACCGTCTCCGTCCTTCTCTCACACCCTGTTACTCAGCACAATGTCAAGCTTGTTTCCTGTGCCGTTTGGTCTCCACCAGGACTGCGTCCCCTCAGATCTTGTTTTCATGGACAAGTTTTGTAAAGGATGGTCTTATGTCTACTTTATGCAGATGATGTGGTATGTGTCTTTAATCCATGACCTTAGACGTGCACTGAAGTGTTTTCCAGCTGAGTCAGATTTTCTAAGTCTGATTCTTATCAGGTAAATGTTGGAGGGCTCCCACTGGGTTGGAGTTTTGTCTCAACCTAAGTTTCAGCATTTATTGATCCTGTTAATGGCTGATAGGAGAGTGAATCGACAAACTGGGGCCTCATCTGCAAAGAGGAGGGTGTTGCACTTGTTGTGGTGACGGAGTTGTTCAGTCGAAAAGCAAAATTTGAAGAATACAGTCAATTTTAGTGATGATTGTTTTGTGTAAAACTGTCAGTGAATTAAACTTAAGGTTCTGCTTTTAGACTGAAGTTTTAGTTTAAGCATGCCACAGTCGTCAGTCCTCACATTCCCACGGTCACCGCAACATGTTGTTGTCGGGAGGTTTATGGGCAGCGCCACGTTAAAACATCAGCGAGTGTTTAAAAATCCTGAAGATTGCAGAAGCAGATAAACTAAACCTGTTAACGTTCCTGCAACAGAACAAAACTCCGATGAGGTCTCATGGCCTGATCAGTAACAAACACTTCACCTGGGTTTGACCTGTTGGCAACAAATGGATTAAAAAAAACTCCTCAAGCCGCTCATCCGTTTCTCCTCATTCAGCTGTGCTGTGAGATACCAGAAGACTAATGGCTCCTGCTTTAAATCCCATAATCACCCGACTTGCTTTTCTCCTCCTAACGAGTAATTTCTGGTTTCTTTTAGGAGAGTCGGGTGATTGATGTCATCAGAGACCAACAGAACTTGAACTTTGAGGTAAGAGTGCTTTTATTTAAAACCCTGTCAACAAAATCAACAACATTACTCAATTTTTTCTACATTCTTTAAAAGTTTCAGTCTTTTAAAAGATTTTGTTCTTCGAGTTTGACTTTGTTCTTCCAGTTTACAAGCAAATCATTTTCTGCATAGTTTAGCTGCTTATTTATGTTTTATGTAGATGATGGTGAGTTCAGGGGTTAATCTGAAGCTCCGGGCTGTTTTTAGGGCAAGCACTTATTGCATAAATCAGACCCTTCTTGACATAAACTAGCACTTTGAGATTTTTATTAATGAAAAGTGCGGTATAAATTGAATTTATTATTATTATTATAAACTCTGTTTCTATTCTAATAAGGTAACTTAAAAAAAAACACATGTTCATTTAATTTTTGTTATATTAATACAAAGAAGTCTTCTCTTTATTCACATCCTGATTTTTCCTACCTTTTTGGAAATAAAGGCAGTATATTTAGACTCAGAAGTTCATGGATGGGCCTTTTGTCAACCTTAAGTGGAAAAGTGATCACAGTAAATCCTTTAATTACAGAGGGATTCTCATTAGAGTCATTCAGAGCTCAACGTGTCCCAGCCTGAGCTGATCTCTTCATGCTCTCATCCCCTTCAGATGCTTGTTTGGATGTTTCTTACTTTCTTATTTAAGGGCTGATCATTTCAGTTTGCTTGTGTTTTTCTGTCGTAAAGATTTTGTTCAAACTCTCAAACCTTGGCAGACAAATGGAGCATGAACAAAGGTGGATCCCGGCAGGTTGATTCTTCTTTTCCAGAGGAAAAGGCTTTATATGAATAGAAGCTGTGCAGTTTTTGTCAAAGAGTCCGTTTATCCTTCAAAGTATCTTTGTGAGTTTGTTGTGATGTTGTCATTCTTGTTAAAAGGGGGATGTTTTCTCCTAAAAACAGCAATGTAGGGGTCTCATAGTTGTTCAGACTGGACAGCTGGCTATACAAATCATCAGGGCGACAAACGCCTATCCACTGTTTCCCTAAAACACCAACTCAGAACAGAGGTTCAAAAGAACAGCAGAAGGTAAAGTTATGAGCCGGGTATATTGCTGCTGCAGACTAAATAGTTGGAATGAAATACAATTACCGGTAGTTGGCAAATGATGTCATAGTTAAAAAAAATTCAGTTTCAGTCAAAGATGATGTTCTGAGTTGTAGCAAGTACAGGGGAACTACGGTAAGTTGATGAGCCACACAATGAAGATCTGGGAGAGAGTCGTGGAAGGTAGACGTAGACGAGAGGTGACTATCTGTGGGCAGCAGTATGGTTTCATGCCAAGAAAGAGCACCACAGATGCCATCTTTGATTTGAGGACACTGATAAAGTACAGAGAGGGTCAGAAAGAACTCCATTGTGTCTTTGTGGATTTAGAAAAATCATAGGACAGGGTGCCAAGAGAGGAGGTGTGGTATTACATGAGGAAATCTGGAGTGGCAGAAAAGTATGTTAGACTGGTACAGGACATGTATGAGGCTTTTTATAATTTTTGCATGCCCTGCGACCTATATTCAGGTGCAACCTATTTATGGGTTTTTATAAAATAAGCTGATTTGTAATAATTTATTAACAAAAATTAAACTGAGACACACTCTTACAATAATGTCAGCTAACAAATATATATTTTTAGGTGTTTATCCTGCTAAAATTATTCATTTATTAAAGAAAAGTTCAGCTCAGACACATATTTGCTATAATTTTTATCAAACAAATAATTGTTTTTAAGTGTTAATCTTCTTAAAAGCCTTGCTGTGCGCTCCTGTGGCAGACATTTGCAGCAGAGCTAAACACGGTCCACATTTTGACGTAGGTGCGACCTATACTGTATATGGATTTTTCCAATTCTTTGGCAATAATTGGACATAGCGACCTATATTTGGGTGCGACCTATATTCCCGAAAATACGGTACATAGAAAACTCAATTAGCAAAGTTCTCTATCTAAAGAAGGTGCATACCTTTACTTGTGTATACTCTGTAAGTACAAGGTACAAACCCTGTAAGTGCAAGATCCATATCCTGGAGATACCAGGTGCATACAGGTACTCTGTAAGTGCAAGGTATGTACCCTTTAATTGCCAGTTGCATTCCCTGTAAGTACCAGATACACATATCCTGTTATCGCCAGGTATGTTTCTTGTTGGCGCCTGACGCGTACCCTGTAGATTACAAGTGCGTAGCCATTATATACCTGGTGCATACCCTGTACCTATCCTCTAAGTACCCAGTACTTCTACAGTACATATCCTGTAAGTATCTGTTACATATTTTTTAGGTACCTTGTACAGTATATGTCTGGACTTCCATGGTACATAACCTGTAAGTACCTGGTATATTCTGTAAATACC
Source organism: Garcialebias charrua (assembly GCA_038048925.1). Lineage (NCBI taxonomy): Eukaryota > Metazoa > Chordata > Actinopteri > Cyprinodontiformes > Rivulidae > Garcialebias > Garcialebias charrua. Next base: position 10,555 of record JBBPBX010005642.1, on the reverse strand, counting down.
AGGTATGTATTTTGTAAGTGCCAATTTTATACCCAGTACACAATAAGCTATATGGTGTTGATGTTCTCATACCCTTCAATTATTTGTGTATTTTTTTTTACCCTGATAGTCCAGAAACTAAAATTCAGGTTCCTTCCACAGTGATGGTTGTGACAGCTCTGTTAAAACCTGGAGAACCTCCATTTATTGCTCCTTTCTTTTTCTTTTTCTTTTTCTAAACCTAACAAAGCAAACCCTCACAGTTTTATCTTCTAGTTAATTTGAGTGTTGGAATATGTGGATAAGTAAAGTTAGTTCATCAGCACTTCGAGTCCAGAAGCTTCCCAGTGTGACCAGTCGATTTGAATGGCCGTCAGATCTGAACGACTGGTTTCTATGATCTGCTTCTGTCCGCTCGCAGGCTGCCAGCTCGGATTAAAGCGTGTCGCTGCACTTTTCCTTCTCAACCCATCATGACTTCTTCTCTATTCATTCAGCAGTCATGGAAGTTTTTCTAGTCGCTTAAGAAAACAAAAGTTTGGGTCTGTGTGGGAAAGTTAAGATTTGAGATTCAAATTATTCCTTTTCAGAAATTTCAAGTGCCCCACAGTTGGTCGGACAAAACCCAAGTCACATGATGAACTCTAACAGCCTTCTTCCACACAAATATTTCTGTGTTTCTTGGAAAACAAAAATAATTTTATATGTATATTTATAGGGCTGGACTACTGAATATGGCCAACACTTTTATCGCAATATATTTCTTAATTTCGGTCAATAACAATATAAACAATTTAAAAGCCTCAGAGAAACTGTACAAATAAATTAATTTTCACCTTTTGTTTGTATTTAGCCTTTAAAGAAATTTGAAATCACTGCCAGATAAACATAAAACTCTCAACTTTGTCAATATTAATAGTTTTAACTTTAACTCAAATTTTCTAACATGTGCTTAAAATTAAAATTCAATTCAGTTTATTTGTTTAGCGCCAAATCACAACAAAGTTGTCTCAGGGCACTTTACAGGAACATTCACATACATAGAAAAGTCAGTTAGTAAAGTTCTTTATCTAAGGAATCACCGCTATTGAATAAAAGTACCATGATATAATTGAATTATTGTCCAGCCCTGTTTATATATAAAACAAATTCTTTTGTAAATAATAGCAGCCAACTCATTCCTGCATCCAGACCTTAAATCTGGAGATTATTAAGATTTTTGCAGGATTTCTTTTTATTCAGGCTTAAATTTAGCCACCATTTTACGTCCACTTGTTTGGGAGAGGGACAATATTTTAGCGTTTGAATACTTTGCTGTAGAGATGCACAATATTATCGGCATGGTATCGGTATCGGCCAATATTAGTGTTAAAGTTCAATATCGGACATCGGCCATTCCACCAAAGTGGAATTTACAAATGAAGTCCAGTTGATCTTGTATTGAACGCCTTTTTTGATTCCACCAAAGTAACTCACCAATATAAAAGACGCTGTTTTTGTACAACAACCCAGTGACAAGGATGCCTGCAGCGACAGCACAACGTGACGACGTTATGTGCGCCTACCTGATCTGATCACGGCGGAGACGAAAATTCAAAATGTTGGCGGTGTGGAAGTTTTTTTTCCGTTGAGGATGTCTGATTCCAAAGATTTTTGGACTACGTCGAATCTCGCTACATCGTCCCCAGTCAGAGATATTATTCCGTCGTAATTACCCGAGTTACAACCGTCATTGAGAAGCTAATAGCCGATAGCACTTGGATGAGTTTAACCACAGACATTTGGATGTTGTGTTAGCCCCGTTAGCATGACTAGTCTTACGGCACAATGGATAGACAAAAACTTTGAACTTAAAAAGTCTGTCCTTCATGCACAGGAGTGCAGAGGATCCCACACTGCAGCTAGGAACCTGGAACAAGCCTCCACAAGTGAGACGGCATCGCAGGTGACAAATGCTAATAAATAACAATTAACACTTTTCATTTAATATAAGTTAAAGTGCTATCTTGACTGTCTGTTACTGAATATATGTCACCAGCTCTAACAACCGTTACACAATTTTTGTAGCAAATGAGACTACGGTAATAAATAAGAGGGATATGTTCTGACAAAGGAACATATATAAAATATCGTATCGTTATCGGCCAATTAAGTTTTACCATATCGGATATCGGATTTTGGCCAAAAATCCAATATCGCTGTTGTGGTAAATTGACAGTAAATGTTTATTCACCAACTGAAAATTGGGACCTTACAAGAGTTTTTATGCATTTTCCATCCAGTGGCTCATGGGATATTTTGCTGACAGAGACAACCTTGTACAGACAAAAGTCTAAACGCTTATAAAATCATCTGATTTTTTTTACTTCATCAAGACATGAAAAATTGCACAGATATATTTTAAAAAAGATCAGTACTACCGTATTTTTCAGACTATAGGTTTCGGTTTTTTGCCTAATTTGCATGTCCTGCGACCTATAGAGAGGTGAGACCTGTTTATGGATTTTTTCCCATATTTTTAGACCAATTTTTGACTCAGATATGACAGTTTTTCATTTTGGCAAAAAAATGGTGCAATACCACTTTTGTCCGCTAGGGGACGCTTCCAGAGAGTCTATCGACCGTTTCCAGCTCATGTGTTTGAAAAAAGCCTCCTCTGCTCGGACTGACTCGCTGCCCCGGCCTCTTGCTCTGGAGGTAACTACTGTTTGTTAGCTGTTTGTTTGCAAGATAAGTCAAGAACCACTCGGTGGATTTTTATGAAACTTACAGAATGTAATCACTGTATGGACATTTACAAGTGACTAGCTTTATGAGATGTTTGAGATTAAAAAAAAACTTTCTTTTAGCTTCGTTGTTAGCGGTTAGCTACCGTAAACAGATACCTACTATTAGATAAATAGCTCATAAACCACTCGGCTGATATTTTTTTTAGCTTACAGAGTGTAATTATATGGGTTTCATTTACAAACTGTTGACCTGTATGGCACATTTGAGATAAAATTAGTTTTTTTATTCGTGTTTTTAGAGACGCAACCATGTCGTGTTAGCTTCGATTTATTTCCGTGTATATTATAAAAAATAGCTCATAAATCACAAAGGCGGATATTTTTTAAGCTTACAGAGTGTAATTATATGGGTTTCATTTACAAACTGTTGACCTGTATGAGACATTTGAGATCAAATTCGATTTTTTTATTCGTTGTTTTAGAGACGGACTCGTCTCGTGTTGGTTTCCGTTTTATTTCCGTGTACACTGTATATTTTAGATTAGACCATTTCGTGAATTTATTAAGGAACGGTTAAGCTCAGGAACCCTTGTGCTATAATGTCAGCTATAATTTTTGTTTTGTTTTTGTTTTAAACGTTTATTCATTTCATTTCAATTAAAAAAACACAAATACAATTACAGATACAAATAAATAAAATGCATATAAAATGAAAGGAGGCAGAAGAAGAATAATATCTTATCATATCTGCCCCTTCTTAACAAATCAATATAAACAATCAAATTCAAGCAATAATCATAAATAATACAACAAAAACATTAAATTGTCACAATTATTCATTATAGCTAATAGATATTAACTAACTTATATATATCTTGTCAACAAAATATTCTTGATCTTTTTCTTAAATAAAAATAATGATTTCTCATTTTTAATATCACAGTCCAAACAATTCCATAAACGTATTCCCTGTATTGAAGTAGACCTACCCCTCAAACTGGTTCGAAACTTCGGTTTTACAAAAATATCCATTCCCTTCAAATTATAACAACTGTTCCTTTTTACAAAATATGCTTGAATATGTGGTGGTAGTATGTTGTTCTGAGCCTTGTACATAATTAATTGAATATTGTAATCCACCAAATCATAAAACTTAAGTAATTTCATTTGATAAAACAAAATCCTTGAAGGATGATAATAATGTTTTCTTGAGCAAACAAATAATTGTTTTTACTGTGTTAATATTCTTAAAAGCTTTGCTGTGCGCTCCTGTGGCAGACATTTGCAACAGAGCTAAACACTCGTCCACATTTCCGGATCGCGTTATGTCGGCGGTGACGTAGGTGACGTAGGTGCAACCTATATTAAGGTGCGACCCGTTTATGGATTTTTCCAATTTTTGGCAATAAATGGACAAAACAACCTATATTCCGGTGCGACCTATAGTCTAGAAAATACGGTAGATCCCAAACACATGGATCTAATTAGTTTTGTAACAAAGCAGGAACGAATAAGATTTATAAAAACTTTTATCTGAGTAAAGTTACTAGTCTTGGCTCAGCCGTGTCCAGCTCTGAGCGCTAAACAATGTTGGGGTGTAAATGTCTGAGGAGTCAGAAAATGGAACCAGATGTTGGCCTGACTTCAACTTTACACAAGAGAAAAACAGAGAAGACGAGAAACTGGGGGGCGGGAAGTTAAAGCAATCCATTAGAAAACACCCCACCACCCCAAAAAAACCTCTACAAGATGTAAAACAAATGTCCAGAGCTCAAAGCAGCACTGAAAATAAGCTTTCCATGTCCAAACTCTGCTGGCAAACCCTTAAGAGAAAATACTCCCCCCACACACACACACACACGCACGCACACACACAGAGAGCAGCGGTTGGCAGCTGATAAAACGCCGCTCCAAGTCTCCAACTTCGCCTTCCAACTCCGTCACGCCTCCTCCCACCCCGACTCCTGCTCAGTTCCTTTCTGGGTTCAAACGTTTGTTTAAAATTTATTTTCTGCAGATTCAAACTTCCTCAACTTTATTCAGTTCCTCTTCACGAACACTTTCCTGCTGTTGAGCCTCGTGCACGACCCCCTCCTCTTTCTTAGCTCGTCAAGTTTTCTGACTTAACGAGCTGATTAGGGAGACGTAATGGAACAAAAACGGACACACGCAGAGTTTTAGTGATGTTGACGTGTGTGCGTGCGTGCATGTGCATGTGTGTGTAACAACAAAAGCCCAGTTGAACTCTGGGATTCAACCCAAGCGCAGCAGTCAGTTCTCCACATTAATGCAAACAGAAGGGAAGAGACGATTCAAAGCTCACGCTGTTGTTTTCCTGTTTAGAGATTCAGTTCTTTAAATGTGGCTACTTCAGCGTAGCTTGTTTAGCTGTTTGTATATCAAAATGTTCAGCTCGTTTGAGACGTTACATCTTTGGCTTTTGTTTTTTTTTAACCTTTTTATACTTTCTGAATTATTGAACTTTACGTATTTTCCTTATTTTTCAATAAGTGGAGAGCTTTAAATAGTTGAAAACTTTTATCTCCTTGAAGCAGACTTGTTTAGCAGGATTTAGCTTTTAGCTACTTTTTAGCTAATTCAGTTTTTTCCCTACAGTTTTGCCATTTTAAGCTTTTAGCTACCATGTAACTTTTTCTGTATTTTAGCTGGTGATTTGCGAGTTTTATCTTGGAGCATATGTTTTACTGGTTGTAACTTTTAGCTACTATTTTGTAAGTACAGTATTGTATTTTTTTCTATATATTTTTTAGCTATCCATCAGCAAAAATTGGCCTTAGGTACTGTGCTGCTGGTTTTGAGTTTTGGCTCTTATTTTGCTGGTTTTAGTTTTTAGCTTGTATTTTGCCAGTATTGGCTGTTACCTACTTTTTAACAGCTCACACTGTTTTAGCTACTGTAAATACGAATTTTAGCTTACAGCAATGGGTTAGTTAAAACAAACTTTTAGCCTGGTTTTAACTTAAAAATTGTTTTTTTTGTGCTAATTTTAGCTATTGGTTACTTTTTTTCCAATCGGCTTTTACTGAGGCTTCAAGGTTTAGCTCACCGCAACCAATTTGCTTAACGACTGTTTAGTCAATTTGACTTGTAGCTACTGTTTTGATGACCTTAGCTCATAGCTTATATTTTGCTAGCTTAAAATTTTTAAAGGGTTCAATTTCTTTAGATTTTTTTTTGATCAGTTTGTTGGTTTGGCTTTTTCTTTTTGTTGCTACTTGTAGCTTTTGTTCTGATTGTTGTACTGTTACCGGTTGTTCAGCTGATTTTTCCTGAACAAGCTGAAGTTTTCAGCACTCAGCCATCAATCTGCTGTCCTCCGGTTCGAGCAGTGAACTTGACTGACGAGACAATCAGTGTTTTCAGTTTTTACCCTCAAAAAGTAAAAAAAAAAAAAGTTCCCCCCTCGCTCTGATTTGTAACAACGGTGTCGGCTGTTTGGAGCCGCTGATTGCAGAAACTGCAGCTGATCTGCGGCGTTCGGACCAACGGGCTCCTGTGGGCTGATGGTAACCCCAACAATGAATTCAAAGATGCAGAGCAGCTTAAAGTCCTGCCGTAGCCCCGTTCTAGACGTTCAAATTAAACGTCCGTTAGCTGTAAATCCACACACGTCCTGAGTCGTCAGGCAGTTTGAGAAAAAGATGAACTTGTAATTCCAAGTTTCACGCAGTGACCTGAATCGTTCAGCTCATCAATCAGTTTTCTAACTAAATTTCGGCTGTGCTAATAGATCCATGAGGCTGCAGTAAAACCTGTTTCAGCAGCTGTCGGCCCGCGGCCCCCTGAGGCGTCTCTTTATTTATTTGTTTTGTGGACGTCACTGAATGCATGCATTGTGGACTTGAGCGTGCGGTCCCAGGCAGCACTTTGTGTCCCAGCCAGAGTCCGGCCTTTGATTGCGTTTTCACCCCAGAAAGCAGCTGAATCAGGGGGTACCTGCAGCTCGTTTCCGTTCGGCTGCAGACGGCCAGGCCTTTGAGTGAAATGAGGAGGAGGAGGGAAGAGGAAGGAGGCTTTCTGAGCTGCCGGGGGCATTTAGGCTTTTCTGGACAACAGCAGAGACCCTCCCTGCCTCTGATGGATTTAACAGCTGACTTCACCGCTCTCCACAGCCTCGGTTCCACCATTCTGTCTCGCTTCTTACACGATGGAGCTTCAGCTCCTAAAACACACCTTCGTCGTCCTTTTTTTTTAAAATCAATGTGTTCTGACGGGATCAAACCGCATCCTGAAAAGAATCCAGACTTTATTAGAAGCTCAGTCACAAACCGAAGCGTCAGAAGATTTAAAACGTTATTTTTGCCTCAGCTTTTCATTCAACCTTTACTTAGACAGATAAGTCACATTGAGCCTAGAAGACTCATTTACAAGTGAGACCTGTTGGACAGACAAAAAGTAGTGAAACTGGACACAGGTAGGAAATGGAGGCGAAAAAATTCCTATTAATCTTTCTTCTTGCATGAGAAGAAAAATTCTAATATTAAATAAAACACCTCACACAAATGAGCACATAGTGACGTCGACATTCAGCAGAGGGGGGAGACACCGAGAGCAGTGAGCAATGTCTATGGACGTTCTCGAGGGCACTGTAAGAGTTCTGAGAAGGATGGAATAATCAGCCAGCTCCCTCCGATGAGATCCGTTAACGTTCTCGAGGTATGTCAGGAAATGACCAAGGTCAACGCTAATGAGAATCCAAGAGTCCTGAAATGATGACAGAATGTTTATTCAGCTGGTTCACTCTGGTTGACGGTGGAATTCCCCGATGGGCAGGGTTGAGCATCAGATTACATGTCCTCCAGGTGTATTCAGATAAGGTGGCCTTCAAGGTCAGCCGGTGGAGCCAGATTCAGATAAACACACAGTTGTTTTGGGGAAAGGCAGAACATAATGACATCTACCTTGAGTCTGCGTTGGTCCAAAAACGGTTCAGAAATGTCCAAATTATGTGGCCACACCGATGGAACGTGCCCGAGTAAAAATCCCTGAGATCTGATCCATTCTGCCCAAGGCAATTAAGTTTGGGCACATGGGCACGAACCAAGCCATCACAAAGGCAAGCAGCATGATCAGGTTCCAATTTGCTGCAGACGACTTCCTTCACTGTAGATAAAACCAGCAACCAGCTGAATCCAAAAAGCAGGAACCAGTTATCATAAATCCAATTAAATATGTGTCATTTAGATCCACAGATGACAGCAGAGATAGACACGTCATCAAGTCAATGAGATATCCAGCTGCGTGCTGCTCATGTTTTATTCCTTTTAGCTGGTTCTACTCTTTTAACTCACAATTTACTCCTTTTAGCTGATGTTCTACTCATTTTATCTCATTCTACTCATTTTAGCTCATAATTTACTCCTTTTAGCCGATGTTCTGCTCATTTTATCTCATTCTACTCCTTTTAGCTCATGTTTTATTCCTTTTAGCTGATTCTACTCCTTTTAACTCATAATTTACTCCTTTTAGCTGATGTTCTACTCATTTTATCTCATTCTACTCATTTTAGCTCATGTTTTAGCCATTAGGTAGAATTTAGCTCCTTTTTCTGCTTTTAACCTATTGCATATTTTAGCTGGTTTTCAGCTTTTTTATTTTTTTATTTTTTTAAGCTTTTAGTTAGTATTGTACTTTTTTTTTTCATTTAACAACACAGTTTCAGCTTCTCAAACAAATTTAACAGTAAGGTATCACTCATCAGTCACACTGCAGTTTAACGGAAAATGCCTTTTCCCAATTTTAATTGTCAGTTTCATATCTTTTTATAGCTTGCTTCAGTCCTCACATGCGTCTTTGTCATACAGCACCTACTGTGTACTTCCTTCCCAGTTCTGTCTGTTTCTGTTACATGATTTGATTCTCTGCACATCTGTGTTTACAGCTGTGAGCTGATGATCGAGGGATGTTTTCTGCCTTGTTAGTGTTTGTTTATAAAGAGTCTGGTGCGTGTGTGTGGTGGGGGATCACGGAGAAAAATGACTGCTGTAAAATGAGTGCTCATTTGTTTTTCATGTCACAATGATGTAGTGAATATGCAGACTATTTCCTGAGTGTTTGCATTTTAACCAATGTTTTTTTTTTGTCTTCTAACGGTGAGTAATCATTCATAAATGTTGTCTGTCTCATTTTTTATAAATTGTGCACATGCATTTAAAGTAATGCACTGACTTAATAATCCCAAATTATCTTTTTTATTTGATACTCTTTGTTTGTAATTATTAATCAAACAGTTCTGCACAGGCGATTGGTTTAAATCACATGTTTTAAAAGATATAAAGGCATATTCACAACAATTAGAGATTTTGTTGTGCTTCTAATTTAAGTTAATCCAGTTATATAGTTATACAGTAGTTATATAGCATTTTCTCTATCTCTCTTGCAATAAGCTTGATGATTTTTGCCTAAATAGCAAAGCTGGGGTTTTGTACAATTGCACATTGCACATGCTGTCAGAGCAGGAATGCATTGTCCATAATAATGTAAGGAAAGTCGTTGGTTTACAGTGAGACATTTTAATAGTGGCGGATTTACGTCAGAGCAAGTGACATTCTGCAACAATAAGGGTTTGTGATATCGCCTGCTGTTCTTTACAGCCACTATATATGTGGGCTGGCTTGGTGCCTACCAATAATGCCCTGCAGCTGTGATCTGCTGCTACTGCACAGCAATTTTGTGCTGCAGGGTGACACATAGAAAATGTAGGAAACACAGTTTGACACAAGAGTCTGCTGTCAGATTCATCCCAAGACTTTTCCACAGTTTTTTTTTTCCCCCACCATCCATTTGGAATGTTTCTGAGAGTCCCCATCAGATATTAACAAAAAAATGTACCGGTATGTATTTATGATTATGGTAAAGACAGAGCAGTTTCTGTCATCCTGCTTTGTTTTGGACTGCTTGGTGTTGAACATAATTTTAGTCCAAAAACAGCAATTGCCCCTTGAAGTTTTATCATGACTACAAATGCAGAAAGTGATGCAAACATTTGTTTTATTCACCAAGTTCTACATCTTTTACACATAATCACACGATAAAAATATTGGCAGAGATGTACTTTTTTAAAACTACTCCATGGGCTTATCTGTAAAGTATACACACAATTTAAGAATGAAGGTATTTATCAATGGTCCTTTAGATCTTCCATTTAACAATCCACTGAGGGTGATACATGGACTGTACTTATACAGTCCCTTTCGATCTAACTGAGATACTCAAAGCTCTTTACACTACAATCTGTGCCCTCATTTACCCATTCATAAAGCAGTCTACAGTGGGACACACATCGGAGGCAATAGGGGTTCATTGTCTTGCCCAAGGACACTTCAACATGTGACGACTGGTGGAATTTAACCCCCAACTTTCTCAATGGACAACGACTGCTTTAATCACTCAGTCATAGCTGCCCCATACAGCCACAGCGCCCCAAGTGACACATCACTTTATTTTTACCCTCCGAAGGCAAAAGAACAATACAGTAGACCCTCACTACCTCACAGTTCACGTGCTCGCTCTATCGCAGTTTTTCGAAAATAAGATTGGACATCACACACAATTGGCTGATTGATAGATGAGCTGCACGATCAGCATGGAATTTTATTTAAAATAAATTCTTTTAAATTATTTGGCACCTGTGTGCAGCCCACGGATGTGGGAGAAGCTTCCTACTGCAGCTGATCAGCTGATCTCTGGCCAAGAATGCAGCCGGAGGCAGGGAGCTGAATTCATGACCTTCTGTGTTCTTTTAGAGCATTTAGAGTTTAAAAACATTGGTTACAATATTGCAAGAGTGTATGAAAAGTTTAAAACACCTTTACATATATATAATA
>JBBPBX010005641.1:60954-71310 GCA_038048925.1 Garcialebias charrua | reverse complement strand
CAGGGAACCCTCGACTTACGGCACCCTCTACCTACCGCAACTCGGACTTACGAACGAGCCCCGTTGAAAAACGGACATTGAGATATGGCACAAAATACGGGACTTAGGAACGAACCACGTTGCAAAGTATGTAATCGAGATACAGCATACTACATGGGGGACTTACGAACGAGCCCTATTGGAAGTATGTTATCGAGCTACGGCATAAGTGCGTCATTAGAGCACGGTGGGGGAGGGGATTGCCTTGGCTGTTGTGTGTTGGCGCATGACAGTGAGAGGAAAACTACCGCCAGCAAGAGGGGGGGTTGGGCTGCCGGCGGAAGTACATACAGCTGCAGTGTTCCTGGTGGTGGAGGGATACGTACAGGTAAAGCAGTACTATTTAAAGGGGCGTGCCATTTTGACCCGCGTGGGTTAGTTTCTGCGAGTGAACAAGAGATATGAACAACGGACGAACAAGTTAGCATTAGCTTAGCATTGCGAGTTAACGTTAGCTTTATAGTATTTTTTCAAAATGGGACCGAAGACGAGTGGAAAGAGAAGTGGAAAGTCTGCGGATGCGGGTGCGGGTAAGAAACCGCGTAAAACAATTACGTTGGAGACAAAGGTAAAAATTATAAAAATGTCAGATCAGGGCATGACACCGAAGGCGATTGGAGACAAGCTAGAGTTAGCCAGGTCTACTGTGGGAACGATTACGAAGGACAGAGAGCGCATTTTAAAACATGTGCGTGATTCGGCTCTCATGAGGTCGACGATAATCACTAAACAGAGGACAGGTTTGATTGTGGAGATGGAGAGGTTGCTGGTGCTATGGCTGGAAGACTGTACGCAAAGGCGTGTGCCCGTGAGCATATCGGTGACGTGAAAAGGTGAGGAGGATTTATCGTAGGCTGCAAGAACAAGTGAGGAATGGGGGAGGTGCAGGGGGAGGGGGTGCACAGAGCGATCCTGGAGAAGGGACGTCTGCACAGAGCGCAGGAGAAGGGACGTCAGGCAGCACGTCAGTGGGGGTGATGGGGGAGAGAGGGGCACTGGACCAGAGCAGTTCAACGCCTCCAAAGGTTGGTTTCAACACTTTAAGGAGAGAAGCAACTTTCACAACCTGAAGATACAGGGTGAGCATTTAATTTCTCATTTTTTATTTTTTAATAGGTAGTCCCCGACTTACGATTTTTTTTTTCATTTTTCCTTTTATTACAGTGTTACAACAGCTTAACCGTGTGATGTTTGTGTGCATTTAAACAGGTGAGGCTGCCGGTGCTGACCACGAGGCAGCTGCGGCCTTCCCTGACACATTGGCTGCGATCATCAGGGACGGCGGGTACATTGCCCAGCAGGTGTTCAATGTCAATGAGACAGGGCTGTTCTGGAAGCGTTTGCCCAACAGGACCTACATTAGCAGGGACGAACGAACAGCACCAGGTCACAAGGTCGGCAAGAAGCGTTTGACGTTGCTGTTCGGGGGGAATGCTTCTGGGGATTGTAAACTGAAGCCTTTGTTGTTGTATCAATTTGAAACCTCCAGAGCCTTCATAAATATTAAAAAAAGACAGTTGCCAGTCTATTGGACCGCAAATAAGAAGGCCTGGGTGACACTGGTTGTGTTTTCAAATTGGTTCAACAACCACTTTGTGTCAGATGTCCGGCGATTTTGCAAAATCAAACGCATTCCTTTTAAAGTCCTACTAGTGTTGGACAACGCTCCAGGGCACCCTCCTGATCTCACCGAGTTGAACACAAATGTGTGTACCTGCCTCCCAATACCACGTCCTTGATCCAGCCAATGGACCAGGGGGTGATCAGTACGTTCAAGGCGTACTACCTTCAGAGGGTCATCCGTGACGCTTTGGAGGCAACCAAGAAGTCTGAAGAAGTCACCCTGAAAGACTTCTGGAGACCGTATAACATCCACAATGCTGTGCTGAACATTGGTCGCTCTTGGGAACGGGTAACACAGAACAACTTGTGCGGCGTGTGGAAGAAGCTGTGTCCACATCTTGTTCAGGAGGCACACGATTCCCAGGAAGTGGACAGTGTCATTGAGGACGTTATGAGGATGGGCAGGTCACTGGAGCTCGACATGGACGAGGACGATGTCCAACAGCTGCTTGGTGAAGCAGGCCAGTTCCTGGATGACCTGATGCAGTTGGACAGGCACATCCCGGATGAGGAAGAGGAGCAGGTCACCCCCATCCCTCCGGCCAAGATCTTCACCAGGCAGGAGATGGTGAAGGCCTTTAAAGACCTCCACAGCTTCCTGGCAAGGATGAAGGCGCAAGACGCCGATGGAGAGAGGTTCTCCAGGGTCTCTCGGGCTGTCATGAAAGACATAGCATGTTACCAGCAGATCCTGGATGACAAAAAGCAGGAGCAGGTACAGAGCACAATGCTAAGGTTTGTCACCAAGGTCTCAGCACCACCTCAAGGATCTGCTGGTGCACTAGAAGAAAGGGCATCCAGTCTTCCTGCAGCAAGCCAGGTGGAGTCCATGGACAGCTCACCCTCTCCCCAGTAAAAGACGCCTCCCCCGCCTGTTCCCTCCCTCCAAGTACAATACTGTAATGAAATGTTATTTTGATTTTTGATTTTTCTGAGTTGTGTCATGTTACACACAGTAACTTCATCTGTTAATCAAGTTGTATCTGCTTATGTTCACAGCCTGCTGCTCCTCCTCCTCCCCCTCCTTTCCACCAGCTCCACCATCCCATCCCTGACCTGCCCACCTTCACATACCAGCATAGCATCGTCGGAAAGGCACAGCAAAGACATGTTAATTGCTTTTCTTTATTTGTTGTTTTATGTTATAGCTACATCTACTGTAATCATCACCTCTCTCTCGACAACCTCCAAAGTGTCACGCCCCCCCCCGGTCCATCCACACATCTGCACCACACCACACAGGTAAGGAGAAGTTGTTCTTGTATGTGTTTTCATTTTTGCAGATGTTGACGTCTGTGTATGGGTTTCAACAGAACCAACCTGCTGCTCTCTCCTCATGGTCCAACCTCCTGTACCTCCTCCATCTCCACACATGTACACCACATCACACAGGTAAGGAGAAGTTGTTCTTGTCTGTGTTTTCATTTCTGCAGATGTTGACATCTGTGTATGGGTTTCAACAGAACCAACGTGCTGCTCTTACCTCATTGACCAGCCTCCTGTACCTCCTCCATCTCCACAAATGTACACCACACCAAACCACACAGGTAAGGAGAAGTTCTTGTCTGTGTTTTCATTTCTGCAGATGTTGACGTGTGTGTGTGGGTTTCAACAGAACCAACGTGCTGCTCTTGCCCAATGGACCAGCCTCCTGTTCCTCTTCCATCTCCACAAATGTACACAACACCAAACCACACAGGTAAGGAGAACTTGTTTTCTGTCTGTTTTTCATGTTCTCTTTGCAGGTCATTGTCCAGCTTTAACTGCAGATGTTCATGTTTGTATGAATTTCTACACAGATCACCTCCTGCACCTGCCTCATGGATGGACGTGTGTCCGGTTCTGCCTCTTGCCTGCCTCTCTGTCGTCGTGTCTCCTCACTGCTGCTCTAGCTTGTCTCCTGACTCACCTGTTTGTGAACACCTGCAGTGAGTAAAACTTGTTTTCTGTCTGTTTTTCATGTTCTCTTTGCAGGTCATTGTCCAGCTTTAACTGCAGATGTTAATGTTTGTGTGAATTTCTACACAGAACACCTCCTGCACCTTTCTCATGGATGGACGTGTGTCCGGTTCTGCCTCCTGCCTGCCTCTTTGTCATCGTGCCTCCTCACTGCAGCTCTAGCTTGTCTCCTGACTCACCTGTTTGTGAACACCTGCAGTGAGTAGAACTTGTTTTCTGTCTGTTTTTCATGTTCTCTTTGCAGGTCATTGTCCAGCTTTAACTGCAGATGTTCATGTTTGTGTGAATTTCTACACAGGACACCTCCTGCACCTGCCTCATGGATAGACGTGTGTCCGGTTCTTCCTCCTGCCTGCGTCTCTGTCGTCGTGCCTCCTCACTGCTGCTCTAGCTTGTCTCCTGACTCACCTGTTTGTGAACACCTGCAGTGAGTAGAACTTGTTCTGTCTGTTTTTCATGTTCTCTTTGCAGGTCATTGTCCAGCTTTAACTGCAGATGTTCATGTTTGTGTGAATTTCTACACAGAACACCTCCTGCACTGCCTCACGGATGGACGTGTGTCCGGTTCTGCGGCCTGCCTCTGTCGTCGTGCCTCCTGACTGCTGCCTCCATCCATCACCTGTGTGTCAACACCTTCTGCCTCAATGATTGCTGCCAAAAAAAACACAACTGATCTAATGGACAGGCCTGCTCACATCAGGACCACACCTGAACTCACACCTGGACTGAAATGCACCCATCATTCATTGTTGAGCAATGGCTAAGCAGTTCCATCTGATCCAGGTTTGAACTTGAGAAACACAGGCTGGGCCAAACCTCTTTGGGTCCCTAAGCAAAATTCGGACGAGGGCCCTCTGTTTCTACTAATAATGTGAATTACTGCAATCAACGGTCAGATGGTTTTATCATTCTCCCACCTGATAAAACGTATTGCAACTCTGACAGTCCTTTTTAATGTATGTATGTATTGCAGGGATGTCAAACTTATTTTAATTTTGGACCACATCAAGTTTGTGAATGTCCTCGGAAGGCCAGACATGGCAGAATGTACAGTATTGCCTATGAATAAACTAGTAAAATCAAACTTTCTAAAAAAAAAAATATTAAAAAAAAACTTTGCCCATCATGCTTTTTGGGGAAGGAAAAGGTATCCTTAATAGGCAGTGGTCCTCTCATAAACTGCTCAGTCCTGTTTAGATCTGAGAGGAAAGATGGCAACTCAGCTGGGTCCATTGGCAGAGCTGATGATCCTTGGGGTGGCTCGGACTTTGATGTGGAAGCTTCTGAGAAAGAGACAAAAGAAAGATGATGATAAATAATAACATAAAAGGGCAGAAAATGTTTGCGATGTACATAACTGTTAATCTGAAAATGATCTGGAGCACAAAGAAGAATTATAGAAGATGTTTTGCTGTTTTATAGATCATCTGCAGTTGCAGACACAGATGAGACTGCGGTCATAGAGGATGCTAGACTTAGCTCTGCAAAGGACAAAGATGGACATAAGATGAAATACATACATATGCACACACATTCCTAGCATACTTTCATTACAGACTCTGGAGTGTAATTGCTATAACTAAAAATTAATTGTATGCTGTATGGTGATCTTTCTCTTACCTGATGCACTGCCCACAGCTGAGCCTGGTAATGTGGACTGGCACTGAGATGATTATGTGCTGCCAAAATATTTTAACAGTGCTCCTGCAGAATTTCACATAACATAAGTTTGTGTAAAAATTGTTTATTTTAGTCACATAAATTATCGTGGTCAACAGTCCACAACATATTGCCAACTCAAGCATAGCTGCCGTTATTAATATATCGATATAGCCTGATGTAAAACATTTGGCTAGCAAATGTTACTGTATTGTGAAGTTTTAATTATTTCTATCAAGCATTAGCAAAAACGCTGTTTATTTTTATTTTATTTATTTATTTGTTCATTTCAAATTTAAAACACAAAAAAATATATTTACAAAATCATATCAAGAAGAAAAAAATTTAAATGAAAGGAAGCAGAAGAAGAAAATCTTATGATATATGCCCCTTTTTAAACAAAATCAATTCAAACAATCAACTATAAACAATAATTATCCATGAACCAATTATGTAACTTATTACAATTCACAAATATATGGTACTTATAATTTTCACCGTTTATATATATTTTTCAAAAGTTCACTCAATCATTTTCTTAAATATAAACACAGATGTAGCCCTTTTGACATTATTATCCAAACCATTCCACATACCTATGCCCTGTATTAAAGTAGACCTACTCCTAAAACTTGTTTTCAAAACTTGCAGTTTTGAGCCCAAAACATTTTTTTTATAGGGCCACCGACTAGAATCAACTCACATAAAATTAAAACTCAGTTATTAACAAGTACAAACATGGTAGTCCAGACTGTTCAATGTTGCTAGCTATTTCTCCATTAGCTGATGCACACATTTTTTTTGATAAAAGAGACATACTTTGTACAAACATACCTTTATCTTGCCATTTTTCTCTTCTTCTTCTTTTTTCCTCTTCCTTTTTTCAGCCCCTGAAGGATATATGCCCTTTTTTGCAACATTATCTAGCCAGCTCCTCTCCCTGGGCTGCCACCTTACCGTGGTGGAGGGGTTTGAGTGTCCCAATGATCCTAGGAGCTATGCTGTCAGGGGCTTTATGCCCCTAGTAGGGTCACCCAAGGCAGACAGGTCCTAGGTGAGGGACGAGACAAAGCGCAGCCCACAAGACCCCTTATGATGAGTAATATAAATGGAAACAATGTTCCCTCGCCCGGACGCGGGTCACCGGGGCCCCACTCTGGAGCCAGGCCCGGAGGAGGGGCACGTTGGCGAGCGCCTGGTGGCCGGGCTTTCACCCATGGAGCTCGGCCGGGCACAGCCCGAAGAGGAGACGTGGGTCCCCCTTCCCATGGGCTCACCACCTGTGGGAGGGGCCAAAGGGGTCGGGTGCATTGTGGAATGGGTGGTGGCCGAGGGCGGGGACCCTGGCGGTCTGATCCTCGGCTACAGAAGCTGGCCATTGGGACATGGAATGTCACCTCTCTGGTGGGGAAGGAGCCTGAGCTAGTGTGTGAGGTTGAGAGGTTCCGGCTAGAAATAGTCGGACTCACCTCAACGCATGGCTCTGGCTCTGGAACCAGTTTCCTTGAGAGGGGTTGGACACTCTTCCACTCTGGAGTTGCCCCTGGTGAGAGGCGCCGAGCAGGAGTGGGCATACTTGTTGCCCCCCATCTTGGTGCCTGTACGTTGGGGTTCACCCCGGTGAACGAGAGGGTAGCCTCCCTTCGCCTACGTGTGGGGGGACGGGCTCTGACTGTTGTTTGTGCCTATGCGCCGAACGGCAGCGCAGATTACCCACCCTTTTTGGAGTCCTTGGAGGGGGTATTGGAGGGTGCGCCTCCTGGGGACTCCCTTGTTCTGCTGGGGGACTTCAACGCTCACGTGGGCAATGACAGTGAGACCTGGAGGGGTGTGGTTGGGAGGAACGGCCCCCCTGATCTGAACCCGAGTGGTGTTCTGTTGTTGGACTTCTGTGCTCGTCATGGATTGTCCATAACGAACACCATGTTCAGGCATAAGGGTGTCCATATGTGCTCTTGGCACCAGGACACCCTAGGTCGTAGTTCAATGATCGACTTTGTTGTCGTCTCATCTGATCTGCGGCCGCATGTCCTGGACACTCGGGTGAAGAGAGGGGCGGAGCTGTCAACTGACCACTACCTGGTGGTGAGTTGGCTCCGATGGTGGGGGAGGATGCCGGTCAGACCTGGCAGACCCAAACGTATTGTGAGGGTCTGTTGGGAACGTCTGGCAGAGTCTCCCGTAAGACGGAGCTTTAACTCCCACCTCCGGGAGAGCTTTGAACACGTTCCGAGGGAGGCGGGGGACATTGAGCCCGAGTGGGCCATGTTTCGCGCCTCTATTGTCGAGGCAGCTTATCGGAGTTGTGGCCGCAAGGTTGTTGGTGCCTGTCGTGGTGGCAACCCTCGAACCCGGTGGTGGACACCGGCGGTGAGGGATGCTGTCAAGCTGAAGAAGGAGTCCTATTGGGCCTTTTTGGCCTGTGGGACCCCGGAAGCAGCAGATAGGTACCGGCAGTCCAAGCGGCATGCGGCTCGGGTGGTTGCTGAGGCAAAAACTCGGGCGTGGGAGGAGTTCGGAGAGGCCATGGAGAATGACTTCCGTACGGCTTCGAGGCGATTCTGGTCCACCATCCGGCGTCTCAGGGGGGGAAAGCGGTACGCGACCAACACCATTTATGGTGGGGATGGCGTGCTGTTGACCTCAACTCGGGATGTTGTGAGTCGGTGGGCGGAATACTTCGAAGACCTCCTCAATCCTACTGGCACGTCTTCCACTGAGGAAGCGGAGCCTGGGGACTTTGGATCGGGCTCTCCAATCTCTGGTGCGGAGGTCGCCGAGGTGGTTAAAAAGCTCCGCGGTGGCAAGGCTCCGGGGGTGGATGAGATTCGTCCTGAGTTCCTTAGGGCTCTGGATGTTGTGGGGTTGTGTTGGCTTACGCGACTCTGCAATATCGCGTGGACATCGGGGGCAGTTCCCTTGGATTGGCAGACTGGGGTGGTGGTTCCCCTATTCAAAAAGGGGGACCGTAGGGTGTGTTCCAACTATAGAGGGATCACACTCTTAAGCCTCCCTGGTAAGGTCTATTCAGGGGTTCTGGAGAGGAGGGTCCGTCGGATAGTCGAACCTCGGATTCAGGAGGAGCAGTGTGGTTTTCGTCCTGGTCGTGGAACACTAGACCAGCTCTACACCCTCAACAGGGTCCTGGAGGGTGCGTGGGAGTTTGCCCAACCAGTTTACATGTGCTTTGTAGACTTGGAAAAGGCATTCGACCGCGTCCCTCGGGGGGTTCTGTGGCGGGTACTCCGGGAGTATGGGGTACCAGGCCCATTGATATGGGCTGTTAGGTCCCTGTACGACCGGTGTCAGAGCTTGGTCCGCATTGCCGGCAGTAAGTCAGGCTCGTTTCCGGTGAGAGTTGGACTCCGCCAAGGTTGCCCTTTGTCACCGATTCTGTTTATAACTTTTATGGACAGAATTTCTAGGCGCAGCCAAGGTGTTGAGAGGATCCGTTTTGGTGGCCTTAGAATCGCTTCTCTGTTTTTTGCAGATGATGTGGTCCTATTGGCTTCATCAGCTCGTGATCTACAGCTTTCACTGGAGCGGTTTGCAGCTGAATGCGATGCGGCCGGGATGAGGATCAGTTCCTCCAAATCCGAGGCCATGGTCTTGAGCCGGAAAAGGGTAGCGTGCCCTCTCCGGGTCGGGGAGGAGGTCCTGCCCCAAGTGGAGGAGTTTAAGTATCTCGGGATCTTGTTCACGAATGAGGGAAAACTGGAGCGTGAGATCGATAGGCGGATAGGTGCAGCGTCCGCAGTGAAGCGGGCGCTGTACCGGTCTGTCGTGGTGAAGAGAGAGCTGAGTCAAAAGGCAAAGCTCTCAATTTACCGATCGATCTACGTTCCCACCCTCATCTATGGTCATGAGCTTTGGGTTATGACCGAAAGAACAAGATCTCGGATACAAGCGGCTGAAATGAGTTTTCTCCGCAGGGTGGCTGGACTCTCCCTTAGAGATAGGGTGAGAAGCTCAGTCATCCGGGAGGGACTCGGAGTAGAGCCGCTGCTTCTCCACATCGAGAGGAGCCAGTTGAGGTGGCTCGGGCATCTGGTTAGGATGCCTCCTGGACGCCTCCCTGGTGAGGTGTTCCGGGCATGTCCCACCGGGAGGAGACCCAGAGGAAGACCCAGGACACGCTGGAGGGACTATGTTTCTCGGCTGGCCTGGGAACGCCTTGGGATTCCCCCAGAGGAGCTGCTCCAAGTGGCTGGGGAGAGGGAAGTCTGGGCCTCCCTACTTAGGCTGCTACCCCCGCGACCCGACCCCGGATAAGCGGAAGAAAATGGATGGATGGATGGATATCTAGCCAATGTTAGTTACAGTACGTGTCAGGTGCTTAATTAGCTTGGATGCGTACTTGCGCATGGCAAGGAGCTCATATTACCTGTGAAGCGTGATCTACCGGGGCCCCACTAGGGGGGTCCTCCCATGACGACCGGTCATTTCTTTCTTTTCTAGAGCGATTTCTACATATTTAAATATACATACACACAAATATATGATATATATCATTATGAAAATAAAAATCTGAACTTTATGATGAAGTTGTGTGTGATAGAATCATATAATTAAATAAAAAATAATAAATAAAAAACTCAGCTCCTCTTTGGGGGCCCCCTTGTGACCCTGGGGCCCCAAGCGGCCGCTTAGTTCGCTTATGCCTTGGGCCGGTGCTGCCTGTCTACCTACACTTCAATCAAAGTAAAGGAATTTTGATTTCTTTTTCTGCTGCTTCTAGCTTTTTAGAGTTCATGGACTTGTTTTTCATGCACATGGACATGGACTGCACACCAAGGCACTGGTTTTTCATACATGATGGTTGCAACATGTTTCTGATGGATGTGAATTGCTGCTGATGGATGTCAATAGCTGCTGCTCTTTGAGAAGTGTTTATTATTGACATCAATTGCTGATAATGGATGTGACTTGCTTCTGATGGATGTCAATAGCTGCTGCTCCTCTTTGAAAACTGTTTATGATTGACATCATTTGCTGATGATGTTTGAGAACTGTTTAGGAAGAGATTTGTTTTTCTATACTTTTTCTGTGCTGAAAAATAATGTATACTATATATAT
>JBBPBX010005641.1:17500-60695 GCA_038048925.1 Garcialebias charrua | reverse complement strand
CACACACACACACACACACAAATATATGGAATAACTTATTCCAGTCACTAGATAACATCAGATTTATTTGTTCTGACTGTACGGGCAAGCTGTAGCACAGCTTCAGCTTTTTTTGTACTCTTCTACCAAATGATAAAAATAAAAAAAGAGGTCAAATAATTTAATCATCAGCTGCTCCTTTGTATCTTTACTTTTAATTGGTTCTCTCACAATAGGATCATATTGAGGTTCAGCTGGCTCCAGCATCCAACAAGATCTTTTATATCTGATCTCTCATCCTTTTTTTTTGGTGTCAACAGCTAAAGTCTTTTGACTGGGCACTTCTGGCTACAGTTCATCTTGGACATGGAATCAGAGGTTAACGGCACATTTCCACCTGAGCTTTCAGCTTTATACAGGTAAAGTCCACACACAAACACACACACACACCAATAATAATAATAATAATAACAATAATAATAATAATAATAATAAAAAACCCAAACAGGACTCCAGCCAGTCATCAGGTGAAAAGAAGGAACCCAGACCCAGACCAGTGGTCATTCCGTATGTTGCGGGAGTTTCAGAGACATTGAGACGTTTATTTTCTAAACACAACGTCCCAGTGGCTTTTAAACCCCAAAATACATTACGACAAAGACTGGTTCATCCCAAAGATCCAGTCCCCCGGCACAAACAGAGTAATATTGTGTATGCTGTTCAGTGTCAGGAGGGCTGTGATCAGTCTTACATCGGGGAAACTAAACAGCCACTGGCCAAAAGGATGGCCCAGCACAGAAGATCAACATCATCAGGTCAGGACTCTGCGGTCTACACTCATCTCCAGGCCAGCGGTCACTCTTTCAGGGATGAAGATGTTCACATCCTTGATAGAGAGGAACAATGGTTTGAGAGAGGAGTAAAGGAGGCCATCTTTGTGAAAAGAAACCGTCCATCATTAAACAGAGGTGGAGGCCTCCGGGTTCAACTGTCCCCCACTTACAATGCTGTTATTGCTGGTATCACTCAGCCCTCTGTGAATAGCAAACAACCATCAGGGTGTTAACGATCCATCGTCAGGCTGATGGTCCTCCTTGATCATGTGAGCAGCTGGTTTCGGCTGTCATCAGCCAACTGGTTGATCCACTGTGGGAGGGTGCTATTTATAAGACTGAGCTGAACACAGCTTCTCAGACTGAGGAAGTCTTTCGGACGAAAGACGAAACGTTTCTACAGTTTTTTTTTTTTTTTTTGCTTTGTTTTGTTTTGTTTTTTGAATGTCCAGAGGACCAGACTTAGCTTTTTTGGATTTTTCTACCTGGATTATTGAGCATGCATCAGGGTAATAATAATAATAATTTCATACAAAATCAAAGGCCTAGCCTATTTTTTTTTTGTGCCTTATGAAATACAAACCACCTGCCACCTTTTATGCCAACGTTTTAAACTAAAATCTATTATGTAAATCATATTATATTGAAAAATGATAGTGTAGTAGTGGCCGTTTTGATCAAGCCTGGAAAATATTGTTCCACGCAATCTAATGCAAAATTGCCAGATGTCACACTGAAATGTGTCATGAATGAATCTAAACTATTACCACTGCAAAGTTTAGCTCAATGTGTGTAAAAGTGGTCAATACTATGGCCTTATTTGTGTCAGCTCATGTTGACTAGCAGTGGCAACCATTATACATAGGACTGAGTCAAAATGTTATTTTGTTGATCTACATCAATCTGGTGGATCGTGAGATATTTTGCAAACAGTCAAAACAGAGTTGACACTAAACTTGGGTAATGGGAACCAGACAGGACAGGGCTCCCATGATGTGTGAAAATGTCATTTCAGTGATTTTTATTGCACCGAGCAGGAAATATCTGCAGCAGAAATAATTTTCAAGATGATTCATGTTTAATGAGAACTGTTGTGCGTCTGTGGTGGAGAGCCATCCGAATTCTTTTTATCAGCAGTTGAAACTGTTCTTACATAACTGGAGATCAGGGCGTTTATTTCTGTTCATTTACAAGCTACCCATGTGGAAACATGTCTGTTACTGTGTCATGATCAAATCCAGACAAATGACTTAAAGTGGTTATTTTTGCCCAAGTTGCATTAACAGAAATAATCCAGCAGGGAGCACACTTTTCTTGCCATGTTAATGGTCTTTCTTTACATTAACTTTTCAGCACTGAGAGGTGGACAAGACAAGCTTTTGCAGCTCAGAAAATGCAAATGAATGAAATAAACTTGAAATAAAAAAGCATTTGCAAAACATAAACTAGTAAGTAATTTATGTTTTACAAGATTATGATATCCTTCTCGAGACAGGATCTACTAGTCAGGTGAAAACGTGGGCTTTTCTTTTTTCTTTTCACAACACTAAACACTTCTTACTGAATTAATCAATTTAATATATTTTAGACTGTTCTGTTTTAGCAGAAATGGATAATCTGAACCATCAAGAGCAATTATACTGGATGAGCATAAAAATTACTCCTGGTGGAAAATGTCATTCCCATTGTTTAAATTCCTCAGCTTATTTTCCTTGAGGCTCAAAATGAGTTTTTTTAAATTAATTTTACATTAAAACCCAAAATATAAAGAAAAAAAACATATCATAAATTTGTGAAAGAATACATGAAATGAAAGGTGGCAGAAAGAAGAAAAAATCTTATTTTGTCTGCCCCTTTTTACAAAAACAAAACAAGTCAATCAATCAATCAATCAATCACCTTTATTTAACCAGGTAGAGCCCGTTGAGATCAATCAATTCAAACGATAATCTTCTATAAATAACAGAGCAAAAAGAGTAACTTTTCACAATCAACAAATATCTAGTGCATTAAACACCTAACTAAAAGTTTTAGTATTTTGTTAACAATTTAAACAATTGTTAAAAGACAAAGTTGTTATAAGCTTAAGGGAACAGAGATGTTTGTAAAACCACAATTCAGAACTAGTTTGAAGGGACGTTCTACCTCAATCCAGGGAATTAGATTATGGAATGGCTTGGAGAATGTAGTTAAAAATGCCAAGTCAATGTTTACATTTAAGAAAATGATCAAAACGAATGTGTTAAAAAATATATATGAAATAGCGTAATGTGTATTGTATTAGTTAGAAAATTAGAAAGAGTTAGTCATTTTGTACTGTTGGTTGAAGATTATTATTGTTTAATCTGATTGTTGGAAAAAAGGGGCAGATATAATAAGATTTATTCTTCTTTCTGCTACCTTTCATTTTTTTATATTTTGTACATTATCATTTATGGGATTGTCTTGTATTGTTTCTTTTGTAAAAAAAAAAAGAACAAA
The DNA here is from genome assembly GCA_038048925.1 of Garcialebias charrua. Lineage (NCBI taxonomy): Eukaryota > Metazoa > Chordata > Actinopteri > Cyprinodontiformes > Rivulidae > Garcialebias > Garcialebias charrua. The sequence continues at coordinate 57,402 of JBBPBX010005641.1, read as the reverse complement.
TTTAATAAACATAAACATAAACAATTTAGTTTTGATTATTTTTTTTAAACTTAATCACAGAGTTTACATCTTTTACATCATTTCCCAAACCATTCCACAATTCCACTCCCTGTATTGAAATAAACCGTCCCTTCAAACTAGTCCTATACCTTGGCTTTGGAAAAATGTCAGTTCCCTTTAGCCTAGCAGCTTTCTCTCTTAACAAAATACATTTGAACATTTGAAAGTACCGGTAGTATATTCTTATGAGCCCTTTACATTACTAACAAAATATTATAGTTCTCCAAATCATAAAACTTCAGTACTTTAAGTTGTTTAAATTATATATTTGATGGATGACAATAAGGCTTTCTAGAAATAATTCTCACTGCTCTTTTTTGTAAAATAAAAATAGATTTTGTTATAGTTTTACAGGCTTTTCCCCAAATATCCAGACAATAAATTAAATGTGGAACAAAGATTGTATTATACAGCAAATAAAGAGCTTTATCATACAAGTCCTTTAGTTTATACAACACAGCAATAGATTTAGATAACTTAATTTTAACATAATTTATATGCTGTTTCCATGACAGTTTGTCATCAACAATTACACCCAAGAACTTCACCTCATTCACTCTACTTAACTCAACACCATCAATTGTGATAGAAAACTTATCAGTTTTTTTATTACTAAATAACATATAATTTGTTTTGTCTAAGTTTAATGATAACTTGTTTAATTTAAACCGTTTATAATTTTACAATCTCCTTTTTTAGCAACTCGAACATTTGTTTCAAATCACTACCAAAACAAAAGAAGGTGGTATAATCAGCAAAAAGAACACACCGCAGAAATACGGACACCTTTACCAAATCACAAAATAAACAGCTATGTCCTAGTATAGAGCCTTGTGGGACTCCACGTGTGATTTTGCAGAGGTTTGATCGTGTATTATCTATCTGTACAAACTGCCTTCTAACCTCCAAGTAACTAGATACCCACTGCAACGCCTGTCCTCCAATATATTTGTTCAACTTCTCAAGGAGAATGATGTGATCGATTGTGTCAAATGCTTTAAAAAAAAATAAACAAATAGACACACTATGTTGTTTTTGATCGACAGCTGTGGTAATTTGTTCAGTCAATTCCATAAGATCCATGGAAGTAGAATTTTTTTTAATCTAAAACCATATTGACTGTCACTTAAAATGTTATGATCCTCAAGAAATGTGTCTAATCTAACAACAAATAATTTTTCAAGAATTAACTTCATCTTCAGATTGTGTAGCTCATATTTAACACAAATTGGTGCAATGCTTCATTATTATTGATTAATATGAGCATCATTGATGATTTTAAATAGTTGTTAAAATTTGAAATACTTCTGAGAAACACATTTATTATAATTAATAATAATAATAATGAATTCAATTTATAACGCACTTTTCATTAATGAAAATCTCAAAGTGCTACAAGGTGCAACAGAAATTAAATGTCAAACAAGTAATAAAACAAGTAAAATCAATAACAGTATCAACTAAGATCAAAAGTAGAATCATGAGGAGGCAGAGTATGCTCGGTTGAAAAGAAAGGTCTTCAAGCCGCTCTTAAAGTCAACCACAGACTGTGGGACCCTCAGACAGTCAGGAAGAGAGTTCCACAGGCGGGGGGCAGCCACACTGAAAGCCCGGTCTCCCATGGTCCTTAATTTGGTTCTCGGAATGTGAAGGAGATTACTGTTCTGTGACCGCAGCGACCGGGTGGATGAGTGTGGAATAAGAATATCCTTCAGATAATCTGGTGAAGCTCCATGTAAGCATTGATGTGTAATGAGAGCAGTTTTGTACTGAATTCTGTAGGCGACAGGAAGCCAATGAAGGTTATGAAGAATGGGCGTAATATGTTCAAATTTACGAACTCGCAACAAGATCCTTGCTGCACTGTTTTGAATATACTGAAGTTTCTGAAGGTTTTTGCCAGGGATTCCAATAAACAGGGAGTTGCAGTAATAATTGTGCAATAACTCAGAGCTGCTGGGCCAGACTTTATCATTTGAAAGATGAGCCCAGCAGAGGAGGTGGGCAGGGCAGCACAGGTAGAAGGTTTTAATTTGGAGAGGGAGTTGCTTAGGCCTCTCTAAATCTGTGCTGGTGGGAGTCAGGAGGTCGGTCGTTCTGCAGTCTGCTTCTTCTTGGAAACTGGAGGCAGCTGGGAGAGGCTTAACAGTTCAAACGTCTGGAAGCTAGCTGCAAAGTTTCCACCCTGAAGAGAGCGAGGTGGTGCTGCAGCTGCAGCAACAGGCTGGTGCAGGACACTCCACTGATTCTGTCAGACTCACTGACCCACTGTTGATGGCAGGTGATCCATTTAAACTAGAGCTTCATGAAAGTTCTGTTGTGCACTTGTGGCATAAATAGATTTTATTTGAACATTGTTTTCTTCTTGTAGCCTTTGTGCCACGCGTCATTTGTCAACAAAGCGGATTTAAAGTGGAACCCTTTTTGTCACAGATGTCGCTTCAGATGGGAGGCCCGCAGCTGGAGACACCAACAACAACAACACAACTAAAGTCTGAGAAAGTTTGTGACGTGACGCGTCCTGACGGCTGCTCCGGAGACCAAGGAGGGGAGAGCAAAGTGGCCCTGTCCCCTGGGGGCCACCAGCAGAAAGCACTGCGCAAGATGACCCGCAGCCCCAAATGTGCCCGCTGTCGAAACCACGGCGTCGTGTCGTGTTTGAAGGGCCACAAGCGCTTCTGCCGCTGGAGGGACTGCGGCTGCGCATGCTGCCTGTTGGTGGTGGAGCGGCAGCGCGTCATGGCGGCGCAGGTCGCGCTCCGGCGGCAGCAGGCGGCGGAGGGGAGGAGAGCGCAGGGACAGGTCAGTCAACCCCGGGGGCAGGGAGACACAACGCAGGCTCGGGTAGGTGGCAAATATGAGGCTGTTATACTCATGAACAAATAACCAGAATAATCACTGCAAAATATCACATCATGATGATGCTGATCTGTTTCATGTTGCTGTTTTTCATTTGTGCCAATCTGCTCATACAGACTCATGTTCGTGCTGCTGTTTGGAGTGATATTTTTCTATGATATTAGTGCTTAGTGTATTTTTAGTTGATGTTTTTCTTAGTTCATATCTTAGATGTTATTACTGTTCTTCTCTTACATTTTATTGTTGGATGTAACTGTGGACCCTGTGTACATAATCTCGTTTCATCACATGTACCACATGTGGTGCAAATGACAATAAAGATTATCTGACTCTGAAATATTGCAGAATGGAAACACTGGTGTAGGGAAATGTTGTGAAAGGAAACCCAGATTGAGAAGGTTTAACAAAAGCCCTTGCACCGTTTCCCCCTTTCATAAAGAATAAACATACATAAAATAGACAAGATAAAAATAATATCGGAAAAATGGAATTCAAAGCCTATATAAAATGCACACTTTGGATTATTTACTGTTTTTTTTATGAACTAATTTTTGTGAATAAGTCTGATATGATGAACACATGATGATCAAGGGTTTTATACAGAAGGCAGTGAGCAAATTACAGGAAAATATGTGAAAATAAACAATAATTTCAACAATTCCTGTGATGTCAAATATCACAGTAAATGTTCTGTAAGACTGCATATAAAATTAGTCGTCTATAATTAAGTAGGTAAATGGCTTTCCCTAACGGATTCTATTTTCATAATTAAATGCAGTACGGGTTTATAATTGTTCAATTTCAATCAAATCTTGAACGCTGAAAAATGATGTATTACTCTATAGTTCTGTTTTTATGTGTGAAAGGAGCTCCCAGATTATATTATATATATATATGGGGCAGCACGGTGGCACAACTGGTAGAGCTGCTGCCTCTCAGCGAGAAGGTTGCCGGTTCAAATCCCGGTCCGGGGCCTTTCTGGGTGGAGTTTGCATGTTCTCCCCGTGCATGCGTGGGTTTCCTCCGGGTACTCCGGTTTCCTCCCACAGACCAAAAAACATGCTTGTTAGGCTGATTGGTGACTCTAAATTGACCCTAGGTGTGAGTGTGAGAGTGGATGGTTGTTTGGTGTGAGTGAGACAGGTCCCTCTTGTAAATGAGTCCCCGTGACTCAACGAGGCTAGCCTGTATAAATAAAGGTTGAATGAATGAATGAATATTTCATTTCAGTCAAGCCTTAATCTGCCAAAAATCTAATGAGATGTTTGTGAAAAGGGAAAGAGCACAAAGAAAACAATCACTTAAAATATGAAACAACTACATTTTATCATAAAGATAATCTTCAAACAAATGTATCTTATTTTGGTTTAAATTATGTTAGAACAAAAACAGAAATTAGTCTGTAGCCACAAACGTAAAAAGTAAAAACATTATAAATGCTATAATCTCAATGATGAATTTCCATGCAAATTAATAGAGATTTATATTTTAATAGAGATTTAATAGAGATATTTAATAGAGATATTTAATAGAGATATTTAATAGAGATTTAATAGAGATATTTAATAGAGATATTTTAATAGAGATTTAATAGCGATTTATATCAAGTGGCAGAATTTTTTTTTCACACATTTCTTCACACATCTTATAGAAAGTAATCATTCCATTTAATTGCCCCCAGAAGGGTGTCTCTGTAAAAAGTCATTATGTACAAATGTCTTATTCTTGTTCGCTCATTTCTCTCAGGGCAAAAGGGGGGTCAAGTGTTCAGCTCCACTGAGGAGAACAGCCTATCGGTGTTTTAGCAGAGCAGCCGAGTCAAGCATCGTGGCGAAGAGTCTCCCGCAGGGTAAAGTTTAATTTACACCTTATTTCTTATTCACGTTTGCCTTTTCACCCAGACTCTGTTCAAATGTGAATTTCTGCAGAAAGCTCCGTCTGTGCTTTGTGTTGCTGAAATTGATTTATCACAATTTTTTCTAACGTTTCTTGGGAAGGAATCCGTTTGTCAGAAAATGTGTCTGTTAGCAGGAAAAAACCCAACCGGTCTTATTTATTCTAACTGCAGCCAACGACTCGGAAGGGGCTTGGAAAGGCACGCTGTGTTGACGTGCAGCTTCTGTAATTGCAGCAGTGTTTAAATGGTTCTGCTCTGCATCGCCATGTCTCCCTTAATTACACACAAGACGACATACTTAATTTGTGTAAACAAACCCCAAACATTGCACAACAACGTGTCACTATTATAATTCAGATTGCATTTTTAATACTTGCTAGCTTTTAGAGTTGGCGCTTGCAAGCTTTGACTACTTTATAAACCTCTGAGTCGTCCTGCACTCCCAGCCAATTGAAAACGACAACGCTAACCAACCACATCATTAAAACAATAAACTGTAAAGCATTCAAACTAAAACAAAGTAGTTAATTAGTTGAAATGATTCAATTAGCTCAGGGGTCTGCAACTTTACGATCAAAAGAGCCATTTTACGCCTGCTTTCAATAAATTAAAAGTGTTTAGAGCCGCATCAACCTGCTACAGCTGTGGTTATCAACTGGTGACCCATGGGCCACTTTAGTTTTTTTTTTTAGAGGGGCCTTTTGTGGCCACTAGGGGTGACATGATAAAAATAATAATTTATATTTTTACAATTTAAGACAAATGAAAATACCAGATTATTTTAAAGAGAGGGATTTTTAATCAATAAAAACTATGAATTATGCTGACCTAGGTCTTTTTTATTGTGGAAACAATAATTAGTTACCGTATTTTCCGAAATATAGGTCGCATTGTCCAATTATTGCCAAAGAATTGAAAAAATCCATAGGTCGCACCTGAATATAGGTTGCACCTACATCAAAATGTGGACCGTGTTTAGCTCTGCTGCAAATGTCTGCCACAGGAGCGCACAGCAAGGCTTTTAAGAAGATTAACACTTAAAAACAATTATTTGTTTGATAAAAATTATAGCAAATATGTGTCTGAGCTGAACTTTTCTTTAATAAATGAATAATTTTAGCAGGATAAACACCTAAAAAATATATTTGTTAGCTGACATTATTGTAAGAGTGTGTCTCAGTTTAATTTTAGTTAATAAATGATTACAAATCAGCTTATTTTATAAAAAGCCATAAATAGGTCGCACCTGAATATAGGTCGCAGGGCATGCAAAAATGATAAAAAACTGCGACCTATATTCCGGAAAATACGGTATATAAATAAAGCATAAAGTGGGTATGTTCTACTCCTACTTGTTCCAGTATTCACATACAGTATTTGCAAAATAAATGACAGGAAACTTCTAAAACTACCAGATGACCTTCTTTGTTGTTTGTATAGCAACCAATAAAATTCAGTTTTATGTTAGTTTTGGTCAAAGCTTAAAAGAGATGCTGCAGAGGGACCAAAGAGCCACATGTGTCTCCAGAGCCACAGGTTGCAGACCCCTGAATTAGCTCTATTAGCTACAAAATGATTACAGAAATGAAGGTGTAACAGCACGTTGTGGCTTTCCTCCCATTCAGGGTTTAAACCTCAGACGCCTCCAGACTATGGCGCGTCCAGCTGGTCAAAGCAGCCGCAGCGTCATCCAACGCACTTCCCGTGCCCCTCCATCAGCGCTCGCATGAGGAAGAGACGAGCTTTTGCAGACAAGGAGCTGGAGAACGTGATGCTGGAGCACGAGCTAAGGCACGGAGAGCTGAAGAACGACTTCTCTGCTCTCGTCCCTTTACTTCACCACCCACCTCTGCCCATCTCCCCCGGCCTCCACTGCTGCACCAAGGACTCGTCCTCTGCAGGGACATCCAGCTGCGTGCCCGTGTATAAATATAAGCCTCTCTGTGAGTGCGGACTCCAGTTTTATGAGCTCTTCCACCTAAGGAGCAGGTCCGCCACAGGAGGTGACTATAATGACTTTTTGTTATGCCAAAGCCACGTGCAACATGTAGAGGATAAAGAAGTGCAGAATAGCTGGAAACACTGTGGGAAGAAACACCAGATGGAGCTCATACCTCTACCGTCACAACAAAGAGTCAAAAATGATGTCAACACCGTGCCACATGTGGCGTTTGTCAAACCAAGCTCCAAACAGACAGAAATGATGGATTTTGAACGCTGTTCAGCCACCACAGTCTCTATTTTAAGATCAGACCAGAGCGTTCTGATTGAGTCAGACGTACTTGCACACAACAGGAGTTTTGAGGCCAGAACTCTGGCAGCTGAGGGTTTGACTGCAGACCCTCGATCCACCCAGTCAAGTCCTCATGCAGACTCCGAGGAACGTCCTCAAAGCAGCTCAGTAAGGACTCCTACTGTGAGGCCCCTGCCTTTTTCTGTAGAGGCTCTACTGAGAGCCTGACAGACAAATGGAAAGCAGACTTCAATGCACTTTGTTATGTATGAACCAAAAGTTAAGGCTTCACATGTGATAAATGCAACTTTGTATACCTGTTTTGCAACAAAAAAGTATTTTAAGAGGTTATAAGAATGTGCATTTTACAATTTTGTATGAATTTATACAATAATAAACAAACAAATGTTAATATTTTACTCAGTATGTATTTTTGTATGCGTCTTCCTATTAATTCACTTCTTTACCATACTCCTGTGCAGTGCAATAAAAAAAAAACTGAATCACATTTTCATCATTCGTATTTATTCATTGCCTTAAATAATACCACACAGCAAACACAAAAAAGTAAAGTGTGTGTTTCATTGTTTCTCTGCGGTCGAGATGTGAATATTTGTTTTTAGAGAGAGTTGCTGCTCACAAATCTCTCATAAGACTAACAATAAAAAAGAACTAAAGGTGAAACTGATTTTTAGGAAGAACAGAGGCACACAACAAATGTTTGATTGATTTGATTTATTTATTCATTTTATAAAAACACAACAATAATACATACATGAAAAATAAAAAATAAAAAACAAACGTATATAAAATGAAAGGCGGCAGAAGAAGAAAAAAATCTTATTTTTTCTGCCCCTTATACTCCAATAAACAATTCATATAACCAACTCATTTGATTTCCATAACTTGGTTTCAACCTTCATGAAACTCATTAAACAAACAACTCATTATATTTTCAAGAAAAGGAACAACTAAATTTACAATTTTTTTATTGTATAATATATATTGTATATATTTTATACCTTCTTCATCACATGTAACATATATGTTACATTTTCCAACATGTTTAAATGTACAGTATAATTTTAACCGATTAAGCTTAATCAGTCTTTTGAACGCAGCCATTGATTCAATCACTTTAATGTCTGATTCCAATTCATTCCATAGTCCGATTCCTCGAATTATGGTAGATCTACCCCGTGAACTAGTCCTAAAATATGGCTTAACAAAAAGATTCATCCCCTTAAGATTATAACTACTCGTTCTTTTAACAAAATATTTTTGAAGATTCGAAGGAAGTGCGTTATTCTGTGCTTTATTTGTTTGTGCCTGGATATGCATATTTTCTGTTTATCGTAAGTTATGTGCATTTATAATGATTATTACCTTAATAAATTATCAATTACTTAATTATTACCTACAGTAATTAAGTCATGTCCAGAGGCTCTGACTTAACTTTGTTAGATTTTACCTGGATTATTGAGCATACATCAGGATATTTATTCAGAACAGATTTCTTGAGCAGGTTACTGTGGTTTCATGATCTAAAACTCCCTAATAACTTGACATACAGTTTTATAATTTGTGTTTTGCATTTTTATTCCATAATCAGACTAATAAATGTGAAAATCACCAAAAGGGTGAGCCAGAGAGCGAGCGTTGCCGTGGCAACATTGTTCTTCACCATCCGCAGAGCTTGACGCCAGCTGAGTTTGTCTGAACATGCATTTGATCGATATCCACTTTCTTACTTTTTCTCTCCTCCAGTTTTTTTCCCTCTTCTTTGTAATCTTACAAAGATGAAGGTCAGATACTTTTGACAACTCTGGACCTCGTGGCGTCAACACTGAGGGGATAAGGCGATCTTTGTTTACGAACGTGCACCAGCATATCGGCGCTCTTTTCTCCTCATCTTTCCACATGCAGACAAAAAGTGCAAGCTTGCCACCAAGGGAAGAGGTTTTTCAATCATAAAGCACATATACTGTATTTGTATTTAAATACTATTTATGCCATTTAAATGTAAAAACATGGCAGAAGGCAAACTGCAGTTTTCATCATGATATAAAAAATACAGGTTTATTTGAAGAATGACATTAAAAGCAGGAGCCAACTTCTCCTTATTTGACAGGAATATAATGAAAAGTTATAGTATTTACTTTTCTTGTGTTTAATTTTGAAGTATATTTAGTTGTTGAGATTAGTGGTATGAGACAGCCCCCCGGCTCTAAGATGCCTCTCATGTTCCCATATGGCAGGGGTCTGCAACCTGCGGCTCTGGAGCCACATGTGGCTCTTTGGTCCCTCTGCAACGGCTCTTTCAAGCTCTGACCAAAACTGACATAAAACTGAATTTAATTTGTTATTATAACAACTAAAAAAAGGGCTCATTTTAGCAGTTTTCCTGTAATTTCTTTAGCTATATGATTACTATAAACATTACATTGGGTAAAACATACTCACTTTTTTGCTTCATTTCTTCAAAGTAGGCTGCATAATTTTTCTACAATTAAAAAAATCACAAAAGAATGCATAGTTTATTGTTTTAGTTTTTAGAAACTGGGTTAAAAACTATATATTTTGTCATGCTTTACATGAATTTCGACTTTTATTTCGTCTTAGAATGTAAAAGTATCAATAAATGTTAAAAGTCATTAGATATTTTTTAGTTTTATAAAATCACCCAGAAAGCACCCTCCAACAAACTTAAAGTGGTCCATGGGCCACCAATTGAAATTGTAGCAGGTATTGTGGCTCCGGACATATTTAATTTAGTGAACAAAAGGGCAATGGCTCTTTTGATCATAAAGGTTGCAGACCCCTGCCACATGGGATTCATCCAACAGACAGATTAGCTGTAGTGCTATGCTATGTAGTGCTATGCTTCTTGATCAGCTCGATTTTACTTTTAATCGTTCATTAGAGTGTCGAGAGCCAGGAAGGGCAAGGGCTGTCGTCAGGTTCAGATCTGATTGCTGACAAAGCGGTTTCAACAAGCTAAAACACGTTTCTGAATCCATAACGGCTCCAAAATGTCTCCTCAGTTCCAGTTGTCACCCTCTTTGTGCATTCATGCTTTTTTGTTTGCTCACTTCTACTCCAGCCCAGCTGATTTCATTCATTTGTGCCAGAAAAGCTGCTTATTTTCATCTTACAGACTTTTTAGCTGCAGAAATGATGGGAAAGATTATAAAAAAAATAGAAGCGATGAAGGAGACTTGACATCGAGCCAGGTAACATGTTATCTGGGCTGAAGACCTTCTAAATCTTCCCATTACCATAGTTATTTTACCATTTTTGTTTGTAACCAAGCATCTTAATCTACTCCGCCATCATCAGTTTCAAGGTGTACCACTGTGTCAAACCATCAGTGAGTCAAAACCACCACAGTTTCCTTTATATCATTCTTAAAGTTTACATGCCCTTTCAACAATGCACTCCTCCAGTCAGCTGTTAATGCAGAGCAGATAAATGCATTGATTATTCCTCAATGCTTATGATTAAAATTTCACCCTTGATCTTAAATTGTACAACGAATAAAGGAAATAAAATTAAATAAATGGTGTGGCACAATGTCAAAGTTGGTAGAGCTGTTGCCTCTCAGCGAGAAGGGCTCCGGTTCAAATCCCGGCCCGGGACCTCTCTGGGTGGAGTTTGCATGTTCTCTCCGTGCTGCATGGGTTTTCTCCGGGTACTCCGGTTTTCTCCCACAGAACAAAAACATGCATGTTAGGCTGATTGATAACTCTAAATTGTCTCTAGGTGTGAGAGAGTGAATGGATGTTTGTCTTGTTTGTCTGTGTCCCTGTGATGGACTGAAGACATGTCCAGGGTGTCCCCCATGGATGGATGGATGGATGGATGGATGGATAAATACAAAAAATATGATTGCAAATTGATTTAAGATCTGTACAAAGTGCAGGAAAAAAAACAGACATTTGTTTGAAACTGAGTGGCTAACACCATGTTATATATATATATATATATATATATATATATATATATATATATATATATATATATATATATATATATATATATATATATATATATATATATATATATATATATATATATATACAAGCCCAAAACCAGAAAAGTTGGCACGTTGTGCAAATCGCAAATAAAAACAGAATACAATGACTTGCAAATCTTTTTCAACCCATATTCAACTGAATAGAATGCAAAGACAATATATTTAATGTTCGAACGGAGAAACTTTATTTTGTTTTGCAAATAACCATTAACTTAGAATTCAATGGCAGCAACACATTGCAAAAAAGTTGGCACAGGGACATATTTACCACTGTGTTACATCGCCTTTCCTTTTAACAACACTCAGTAAACGTTTGGGAACTGAGGAGACCAATTTTTGAAGCTTTTCAGGTGGAATTCTTCCCCATTCTTGCTTGATGTACAGCTTAAGTTGTTCAACAGTCCGGGGTCTCCGTTGTCGTATTTTACGTTTCATAATGCGCCACACATTTTCAATGGGGGACAGGTCTGGACTGCAGGCAGGCCAGGGGAGGACCCGCACTCTTTTGCTACGAAGCCACGCTGTTGTAACACGTGCAGAATGTGGCTTGGCATTGTCTTGCTGAAATAAGCTGGGGCGTCCATGAAAAAGACGTCGCTTGGATGGCAGCATATGTTGCTCCAAAACCTGTATGTACCTTTCAGCATTAATGGTGCCTTCACAGATGTGTAAGTTACCCATGCCTTGGGCACTAATGCACCCCCATACCATCACAGATGCTGGCTTTTGAACTTTGCGCCTATAACAGTCCTGATGGTTCTTTTCCTCTTTGGTCCGTAAGACACGACGTCCACAGTTTCCAAAGACAATTTGAAATGTGGACTCATCAGACCACAGAACACTTTTCCACTTTGCATCAGTCCATCTCAGATGAGCTCGGGCCCAGCAAAGCCGGCGGCGTTTCTGGATCTTGTTGATGAATGGCTTTTGCTTTGCATAGTAGAGCTTTAACTTGCACTTACAGATGTAGCGACGAACTGTAGTTACTGACAGTGGTTTTCTGAAGTATTCCTGAGCCCATGTGGTGATATCTTTTACACACTGATGTCGGTTTTTGATGCAGTACCGCCTGAGGGATCGAAGGTCACGGGCATTCAATGTTGGTTTTCGGCCTTGCCCCTTACGTGTAGTGATTTCTCCAGATTCTCTGAACCTTTTGATGATATTACGGACCGTAGATGGTGAAATTCCTAAATTCCTTGCAATAGCTCGTTGAGAAAAGTTGTTCTTGAACTGTTCGACAATTTGCCCACGCATTTGTTCACAGAGTGGTGACCCTCGCCCCATCCTTCTATGTGGATGACTGAGCATGTCAAGGAAGCTGCTTTTATACCCAATCATGGCACCCACCTGTTCCCAATTTGCATGTTCACCTGTGGGATATTCCAAATAAGTGTTTGATGAGCATTCCTCAAATTTCTCTGTCTTCTTTGTCACTTGTGCCAGCTTTTTTGAAACATGTTGCAGGCATCAAATTCCAAATGAGCTAATAATTGCAAAAAATAACAAAGTTTACCAGTTCGAACGTTAAGTATGTGGTCTTTGCAGTGTGTTCAATTGAATATAGGTTGAAAAAGATTTGCAAGTCATTGTATTCTGTTTTTATTTGCGATTTCCACAACGTGCCAACTTTTCTGGTTTTGGGCTTGTATATATATATATATATATATATATATATATATATATATATATATATATATATATATATATATATATATATATAAGTTATTGAAGTTTTATGATTTGGTGGATTATAATATCTCATTAGAATTAGAATTAGAATTCTCATTAGAATTCAATGACCATTTTGTGAATATAGGACCAAATCTTGCAAATGGTATCCAAAGTGTTGATGGTAATGTGGACTACTTGATTGAATACTGTGAAGATGCTATGTTTCTACAAGAAATTGACAACAAAGAAATACTCATGACAGTTGAGGGATTTGCTGACAAGAGATCAAGGGATTGGGCTAGTATGGATATGGTAGTTGTAAAAAATATAATACATCAGGTCATCGAACCTTTTACCTACATATGTAACTTGTCTCTTTCGGAGGGCGTATTTCCTGATAATATGAAAGTTGCTAAAGTGATCCCCATTTTAAAAAATGGTGATAAAGGTGCTTTTGACAATTATAGACCTATTTCATTGTTACCACAATTCTCAAAAATTCTAGAAAAAATATTTGTAAACAGATTGGATAAATATCTTGATAAACACGGCATCTTGAGTGCCAGCCAATATGGATTTAGATCAAAAAATTCCACATCAATGGCACTTATGGAATTAACAGAAAAAATCACCACAGCCATAGATCAACATCAACACTGTATAAGTTTATTTGTCGATTTAAGGAAAGCATTCGACACTATTGACCACACTATTCTTGCTAATAAACTAAACAAATATGGTATTAGGGGACGAGCACTGCAGTGGATACAAAGCTATTTGACTGACAGAAAGCAGTTTGTGTACGTTGATGGTATACGATCTGATTTCTGCAAAATTACATGTGGAGTCCCTCAAGGCTCGATACTCGGACCAAAATTGTTTATTTTATATGTGAATGATTTAGTGAAGGTGTCTAGACTGCTAAATTGTATCTTGTTTGCTGATGATACTACTTTCTTCCATTGTGGTAGTGACTTTGAACAAATGTCTGCATTAATAACAATGGAATTTGACAAAATACAAACCTGGTTTAAATTAAACAAACTATCATTGAATCTTGGAAAAACTAATTATATGTTTTTTAGTAATATGGATTTTTCACTAAAAATTGATGGAGTGGAAGTAAAGAGAGTAACTGAGGTGAAGTTTTTGGGTGTGGTAATGGATGACAAACTGTCATGGAAACAGCACATCAATTCTGTAAAAATTAAGTTAGCCAGATCTACGGCGGTATTGTATAAACTTAAAGATTTTTTGAATGAGACAGCTCTGTATTTGTTATATAATACAATTTTTGTTCCACATTTAATTTACTGTGTTGAAGTTTGGGGTAAGACATGTAAAACTATTACAAAGCCTGTTTTTATTTTGCATAAGAGAGCTGTGAGAATTATTTTAGGAAAACCTTATCGTCATCCATCAAATATATTGTTTAATCAACTTAAGTTATTGAAGTTTTATGATTTGGTGGATTATAATATCTCATTAGTCATGTATAAAGCTCAAAACCACTTACTGCCACCTAACGTTCAAATGTTTTTTGATAAGAGAAGGTCTTGTTATACTCTTAGGGGTACTGAGGTTTTTGTAAAACCTCAGTATAGAACCAGTTTGAAGAGTCGGACTGTTTCGATACAGGGAATTGATTTATGGAACACTTTAGATAACGATATTAAATTTGCTAGATCGATGCTTGTGTTTAAAAAGATGATCAAATCTAAGTTGTTATCAAAATATGAAAATCTTTAGTTAAATCCATTTTATTAGGAAACTTTCTAGTTGATTAACGAAGTTGTTTGTTTTTTTGGTTTGTCTTTTTTTTGTTTGTTGTTGTTTTTTTGTTTGTTTTGTTTTGTTATTGTTACTTGAGAAACATTGCTTGAATGGATTGTTTGGATTGAGTTTGATTTTGTTACTGTGAAAAAAGGGGCAGATATTATAAGATTATTTCTTCTCTCTGCCACCTTTCATTTGATGTCTTTTACATTTTACACTGTATGTTTATACATTGTTTTCTTTGATGTTGATGTAGAATGAATAAATTCAATTAAAAAAAATTAAAAAAAGCAAACGTGCAAATATTTGTGCACACGATTCTGTTTGTGCACACAAAGAATCACGTGGAATGCATGTCCTCATTCATAAGAGGGCTTCACTGGCCTTGGATTAAGACCTGACTGACACAGCCCGGCCTCCCCACCCGTTTGGTATGATCAGTGGGCTCTGGCTTCAGACACATCATCAGCAACATTTAGTATCAGGGTTCAGTGGAAAGCCTTTGATCCTCCTGCCAGCTCGCCTCATTACAAACTAAAAGCAGACTAAAGACGAACCTCTTGGAGTGGCAAGGTCATTTCCCTTGGCACTTCTGTGGGGGAGACAATCTGAATTTTGCATGTATGGATAGAGAGAAAAACTTTCTGGTGTGACAAAATCCTTGGAGTCTTGCTTCAGAAGAATTTGTTTTACTTTCTTGTTGCTGTGCTCAAAATAAATCCAACTGAGCATACAGAGCCTTCAATTCTGAAATGATTATTCACAGGGGATATGTTCAAAATTGCCTTCAGATTCAACAGTATTTTACTGATATTAGCACTTCAAAGTCAGCATCATACGGGATACAGGTGTGGTTTTTGTTGGAACATGGTGAAGAATGTAATATAAGACTTCTTTGATATCTTACACTGGTTGTTAGGATATTTTCAAGCATCGGGTGTGTTTCTGATCCCCCGTCTGCTACAGCTGATTTCAACTAAGCTCTTAAAACAAATCATTCAAACCCTCATGACATCTGAATTTAGTTTTATGAAGCATGTTCTTCTATATTTATCTTCAACATGCCAGAAAGTAATGAGAAGTTTTGCTGTGATCTTTGCTGAATCAATTTTGTAGATGTAGGAAGTTGGTTTTGCTCAGTGTTTCTCTTTGGATTTATAATTTGAACAGATTAAAACCTCTTCAAGTTGATCCCTTTTAGTTACTTAGGGATTTTAATAATTTAGATATGTCTTGTCTTCCTAGATTCTGAAAATATTTAGATTTTTTTCCATGTAATTATGTTAGTATTCATTGTGTCACAATTTTTTTTTACAAATATTTCATCTTTGTTTTTATTTAAATTGACGAAAGTATTTTCTTATTTCATTCTTTGTAAAAAAAAAAAAAAAACGACGACAACGACGACTACGTCAATAATAATAATAAATAAAACTTTTAACCGCAAAATGAAAAAATTTGATAGCATTTAATTTTTTCTGCAGATTATTTTTTTTTTTTACAGGAAAGAAAACCCGTACAAAACACAATATAATAAACCTTAAGTTCAGGTAATTTGGTTTGCATATGTGTATTTGTGCACAGAGACACACACACGCGTGTGCGCGCACACACACACACACACACACACACACACACACACACACACACACACAGTTGCTGTCAGGCAAATAATATTGTATTTGAATTTCTTATAATTTAAATGAAATTTAAATTAACTCAATTCAGCTCCATTCCTGGGTGTCTGTAATTTATATTAAATGTAATTAATATTAAATATTAAAGAAATATTAAATAAGTAAATGTCATAAAATGGTTGTGAATTATAACCACAAAGTTCATAAAAAAAAACTGTTTGCTGAAAAGTTTAATTTTGAGATGTAAAAGGTTTCTGTTCAACAGCAATGATACATTTCTAATACATGACATGTTACAATTTTGTTGTGTGCCTATATTAACAAAAATATAAATGATAAATTTTCATAATACTTTTAACATATATTGCTTGAATGTACAAGCAGGTCCTCAAATCAACGAAACTAGCTTAGATTTGTTGCAAAATATTTAGATGCAAGAAGAGGGCCACCTGCATCATGAAGGACCCCACTCACACTGCACACACACTTTTTGCCCCGCTCCTCTCAGGAAGGAGGTTGAGGAGCATTAAGTGCAGAACTACTAAACTGAGGAACAGCTTCTACCCTGAGGCTGTTAGACTCATGAATATCTAACCAGGATAATCACATCATGTTGCTGCTGATCTGTTTCATGTTGCTGCTGATCTGTTTCATGTTGCTGCTGATCTGTTTCATGTTGCTGCTGATCTGTTTCATGTTGCTGCTGATCTGTTTCATGTTGCTGCTGATCTGTTTCATGTTGCTGCTGATCTGTTTCATGTTGCTGCTGATCTGTTTCATGTTGCTGCTGATCTGTTTCATGTTGCTGCTGATCTGTTTCATGTTGCTGCTGATCTGTTTCATGTTGCTGCTGATCTGTTTCATGTTGCTGCTGATCTGTTTCATGTTGCTGCTGATCTGTTTCATGTTGCTGCTGATCTGTTTCATGTTGCTGCTGATCTGTTTCATGTTGCTGCTGATCTGTTTCATGTTGCTGCTGATCTGTTTCATGTTGCTGCTGATCTGTTTCATGTTGCTGCTGATCTGTTTCATGTTGCTGCTGATCTGTTTCATGTTGCTGCTGATCTGTTTCATGTTGCTGCTGATCTGTTTCATGTTGCTGCTGATCTGTTTCATGTTGCTGCTGATCTGTTTCATGTTGCTGCTGATCTGTTTCATGTTGCTGCTGATCTGTTTCATGTTGCTGCTGATCTGTTTCATGTTGCTGCTGATCTGTTTCATGTTGCTGCTGATCTGTTTCATGTTGCTGCTGATCTGTTTCATGTTGCTGCTGATCTGTTTCATGTTGCTGCTGATCTGTTTCATGTTGCTGCTGATCTGTTTCATGTTGCTGCTGATCTGTTTCATGTTGCTGCTGATCTGTTTCATGTTGCTGCTGATCTGTTTCATGTTGCTGCTGATCTGTTTCATGTTGCTGCTGATCTGTTTCATGTTGCTGCTGATCTGTTTCATGTTGCTGCTGATCTGTTTCATGTTGCTGCTGATCTGTTTCATGTTGCTGCTGATCTGTTTCATGTTGCTGCTGATCTGTTTCATGTTGCTGCTGATCTGTTTCATGTTGCTGCTGATCTGTTTCATGTTGCTGCTGATCTGTTTCATGTTGCTGCTGATCTGTTTCATGTTGCTGCTGATCTGTTTCATGTTGCTGCTGATCTGTTTCATGTTGCTGCTGATCTGTTTCATGTTGCTGCTGATCTGTTTCATGTTGCTGCTGATCTGTTTCATGTTGCTGCTGATCTGTTTCATGTTGCTGCTGATCTGTTTCATGTTGCTGCTGATCTGTTTCATGTTGCTGCTGATCTGTTTCATGTTGCTGCTGATCTGTTTCATGTTGCTGCTGATCTGTTTCATGTTGCTGCTGATCTGTTTCATGTTGCTGCTGATCTGTTTCATGTTGCTGCTGATCTGTTTCATGTTGCTGCTGATCTGTTTCATGTTGCTGCTGATCTGTTTCATGTTGCTGCTGATCTGTTTCATGTTGCTGCTGATCTGTTTCATGTTGCTGCTGATCTGTTTCATGTTGCTGCTGATCTGTTTCATGTTGCTGCTGATCTGTTTCATGTTGCTGCTGATCTGTTTCATGTTGCTGCTGATCTGTTTCATGTTGCTGCTGATCTGTTTCATGTTGCTGCTGATCTGTTTCATGTTGCTGCTGATCTGTTTCATGTTGCTGCTGATCTGTTTCATGTTGCTGCTGATCTGTTTCATGTTGCTGCTGATCTGTTTCATGTTGCTGCTGATCTGTTTCATGTTGCTGCTGATCTGTTTCATGTTGCTGCTGATCTGTTTCATGTTGCTGCTGATCTGTTTCATGTTGCTGCTGATCTGTTTCATGTTGCTGCTGATCTGTTTCATGTTGCTGCTGATCTGTTTCATGTTGCTGCTGATCTGTTTCATGTTGCTGCTGATCTGTTTCATGTTGCTGCTGATCTGTTTCATGTTGCTGCTGATCTGTTTCATGTTGCTGCTGATCTGTTTCATGTTGCTGCTGATCTGTTTCATGTTGCTGCTGATCTGTTTCATGTTGCTGATCTGTTTCATGTTGCTGCTGATCTGTTTCATGTTGCTGCTGATCTGTTTCATGTTGCCGTGTTCATTTGTGTTCATCTGCTCACACATAATCATGTTCATGCTGTTGTTTGGCGTGTTGTTTGTATGCCATTAGTGCTTAGCATATTTTTAGATAATGTTTTTCTTAGTTCATATCTTACGTCTTATTACTGTTTTCCCTTGTACATTTTATTGTTGGATGTAACTGGGACCCTGTGTATAAAATTTTGTTCCACCACATGTATCACATTTCTTCTAAACATGAACAAACCTTGACCTATTATAGCAAACATCAGTGTATTATAATTTTCCTTTTATTCAGCTTTTAATTTTTTTAATCAACGGTAGTACACTATATTTGGAACGATGATGTTACACCTCACACAGCTTCCCTCTCCACTTATTTTAATAAGCATCATGCAACATCGAGTATCACGGCTCCAAGTGTTTGATCTGCCGCCCCTCTCTGCCCTGCAACATCTCCATGTGCTCTCTGGTGTCTGGCAGCCGAGTCTAACTCAAAGATACTGGTCTAGGGTTACGCTGCACTTGTGCGCACTTATTTGAAACACGGGCATGGCAATCTCCATTTGATTTGTGACCACAGAGCAGAAAGCACTGCCTGAGTTAGCTCAGAATTGCTCTGATGCTGCGCAGTCTTCTTTTAAAATATTAGCGGCTATATTTATGAAGGCAAAAACTGTTGAATAGCGGGAGTGATGGACAGCTAGACGCAAACCGTAAAACACATTTGCCTTCACCTCGTCGACTAAAAAAAGAGCCCAGCGTTGAGGGGCCTTTTACAGAGTTGGACAAGCAAAGCTTTTAATCATAAAATGACCTCCTCAAGCCAATGGAGTGATTTATTTAGACTCTGGTAAACACGGCCAAGAGTCATCAATCTGTTTGATTTTTTGTTTCTTTTGAATTCACAGCAGTATCAGAGAGATGCTCGAGTTATCTATTTTGATCTGCAGAGGTCAAATCGTTACAATTTTTCTAAAGTCCGAGCAGACGAATGGTTGCTGCAAGTGTCAAAACCAGCGATGGATGAGCAAACGCACAACCCGCAATCAATAGATCGTTTCGCCACACAAGCAAACGTGTTCACGTTTTATAGATCGAGTTTGTCCATTGCGAGCCAAAATTTCACATCAGAGTCAGGGTGTTTAATAAAAAATGCAGACAAGCAGGAGAAGCGTTCTAACCTTGACATTGTCTCTTTCTTTGTGTTGAAATAAGAGTAATACCATCTGGATAGACACATGAAAGTGATGTCAATCATTAAAAATGTTCAGGAAAACAGTCAATTTGTTTGTTTCATTTTAAAAAATTCAGTCACATTCGGAGTGAGTCGTTTAAAAAAAATCTCAGCTGGTTTCAAAGAACGTTTTCTCTGTTGGTTGAGCGTCGGCCATCAGGCCCAAGAGAAACAGCATTTTTTAAATGGAGAACAAGAGTGTGGTCTGCCCTCTGACAGAAACATTCCTCATTGACTGAAGCTGGCTTCCCGTCTGACCACCGCCACCCTTCATTTAACAGAAGAACAAACACGCAGGCTCTCAGTGTAAAGAACAGCACTGTGTGTAATTGAGCCTGCCGTGGTTGGACAAGAAATTTCACAGCTTTTAAAAACATCTTTGAAACAGGCAGTGTAGAGTTCTCCGCTGCACCTCCCCACTTACCCTCATCCTGTACTATTAAGGATTTTCCACACATTGGTGTGTGTGTTTGTGTATGCGTGTGTGGACCTGCCCTATCACTATTCCAGCGGCCTTGGGGACGACCGAGTGTGCCTTGTGCTGCAGCTGCGTGCCGATCCGGTTACCGTCACATGGGGCCGTTTGGCTGCTGAAGGACTACCTCTGCAATATTAGAAACCAAAGCAAACCACAAGACCCCACTTCTCTCACCTCCGCCTTTCAAATGCTGCGTCTGCCTCAAGACAACATTGTGGACATGAAAAACAGAACGCAGCATCAGGCTGAAACTCCTCCGCAACTGTTACTATGATGCAACAAAAAATGTATATGTAACAAATTAGCATTTCAAACGTTTGACTTGCATGTGCTAACTAAATGCTTTACCTGGAAACAGTAAAAAAAAATCACAGTTTATTAAAAGTGTAATTATTGCCCTTTGTCAACCCCCTGCAAAAAACAAGTGATAATCAAGGTCAAGGTTCTTTATTGCCATTTGCATCACATGTGGTACATGTGATGGATTGAAATTGTGTACACAGGGTACCAGTTACATCCAACAAAAGTATAAATTGTAAAAGAAAAACAGTATTACGATCCTAGAAAAACTGAACAAATATGGTATTAGAGGACCAGCATTACAGTGGGTATCTAGCTACTTAAAAGATAGGAAACAATTTGTACAAATAAATGATGTAAGATCTGACCTCTGTAATATCACATGTGGAGTTCCCCAGGGCTCTGTGCTTGGACCAAAGCTATTTATTTTATATGTGAATGACTTGGTAAATGTGTCAGGACTCCTTAAATGTATACTTTTTGCTGATGATACTACATTTTTCTGTTTAGGTGAAGATATAGAACAAATGTTGGAATTGATAAAGACAGAATTTACCAAAATACAAACTTGGTTTAAAATCAATAAATTATCATTAAATCTAGAAAAAACTAATTACATGATATTCAGTAATAAAAAGAAAACTGTTGACGTTCCACTCAAAATTGAGGGTGTTGAGATTTGCAGAGTGAGTGAGGTGAAGTTTTTGGGTGTTATTATTGATGACAAACTGACATGGAAACAACACATAAATTCTGTAAGAATAAAAATAGCTAAATCGATTGCAGTACTGTACAAGGTCAGAGACCTATTGAATGATAAAGCTCTGTATTTGTTGTATAACACAATCATTGTTCCACACTTAATCTATTGTATTGATGTTTGGGGGAAAGCGTGTAAAACAATCACAAAGCCTATTTTTGTATTACAGAAAAGAGCTGTAAGAATTATCACTAGAAAACATTATTGTCATCCATCCAGTACACTATTTTATCAACTGAAATTATTGAAATTCCATGATTTGGTTGATTATAATATTTTATCAATTATGTATAGGGCTCAAAATAACGATTTACCTTTAAATATCCAAATGAATTTTGTTAAAAGACAAAGTTGTTATAATCTTAAGGGGACAGAGATGTTTGTAAAACCACAATTCAGAACTAGCTTGAAGGGACGTTCTACCTCAATCCAGGGAATTAGATTATGGAATGGCTTGGAGAATGTAGTTAAAAATGCCAAGTCACTGTTTACATTTAAGAAAATGATCAAAAGGAATTTGTTGAAAAAATATATATGAATTAGCATAATGTGTATTGTATCAATTATTAGTTATGTATTAGTATTAGAAAATTAGAAAGAGTTAGTCATTTTGTACTGCTGGTGAAAGATTATTATTGTTTAATCTGATTGTTTGAAAAAAGGGGCAGATATAATAAGATTTATTCTTCTTTCTGCTACCTTTCATTTTTTTACATTGTGTACGTATCATTGATGGGATTGTCTTGTATTGTATTTCTTTTGTAAAAAAATGAACAAATTTAATAAACATTAATAAACATAATAAACAGTATTACGATCTAAGATATGAACTAAGAATACGCTGAACAATAGTGCAAAAACAGCAATACGCCAAACAACAGCAACACAAACATGAGTCTGCGTGAGCAGATGATGTAATCATCTGTGTGTGTATGTGTGCATCTGTTTGTCTAATTACCAAATGTTTCATAAATCACAGGAGATATTTTAATGAAAAACATAGTTGGATGTCCTCGTACAACTGACTGACTTTTAGAGTCAACGCAATTCAAGATGGCCACTGCAATTATCAACGTTGGCAAACAAATTAGATCAAAACCTAGTCAGCAAAGTCAAAGTCAACTTTATTGTCAGAACTGCAATATGTACAGGACATACACAGGATTGAAATTGCGTTTCTCTCAGTCCCTCGGTGCAACAGTAACCATTTAAACACTAAAACACTGAAACATTTAATAAACATAAGCATAAAATAGTAAAAGTGTAACACTGTCCTGAGTTTTTGCATAGTAGTATAAAAGTATGAAAATTTACACCAACACTAAAACACTAAACATTTAATGAACATAAGCATAAAATGAAATAATAAAAGTGTAATACTGTCCTGAGTTTTTGCATAGTAGTAAAAAGTATAAAAAGTATATCTATAAAATAAACTGAAGGTTCTAGCATTGACATTTGCAAAGAGTGGCAAAGCAGCATATGAGTTAATGTACACAGTATATGTATGAGGTAGTTGATGTTGGTATAGAGGCAAAGTGGCATATGCAGTAAGGCACATTGGGCATCCTTAAATAAGGCTGGTCAGAGAATACTGTATATGTATCAGCAGTAGTGTAGATATAAAAGTAGTGTAAATGTAAACAGTAGTAATAAATGTAAACAGTATTAATAAATGTAAACAGTGAATGTAAACAGTAGTATGACTATAGGCAGTAATGTAATACAAACAGTGCAAATATGAGAAGTAGTGCAAACTGAATGAGCACATGACCGAGAGTTTAGTGAATAACCCGTTTGATGACACAGAGTCCAGTGTTAAAATCTTTGTGTTGTGTGGTAATGTGTGAGAAAGTTTTTTGTGTTAAGGCAGTTCAAATGGGAGGGGAGGCAGAGCAGGCAGAGTGTTTAGCATTCTGACTGCCTGATGAACAGAGCTGTCTCTCAGTCTGCTGGTTCGAGCCTGGAGACTCCTCAGTCTCCTCCCTGATGGCAGCAGTCTGAAGCAGCTGTGTAGTGGGTGTGTGGGATCACCTGCCATGCAGAGGGCTTTCCGAGTGAGGCGTTTGCTGTGTAAGTCCTGCAGTGAGGGGAAGGAGGTGCCGACGATCTTCTCAGCTGCTCTCACGATGCGCTGGAGGCTCTTGCGGCAGGATGCAGTACATGCACCAAACCACACAGTGATGCAGCTGGTCAGGACACTTTCTATGGCACCTCTGTAGAAGGTGCACATGATGGGGGTTGAAGCTCCAGCCCTTTTCAGCTTGCGGAGAAAGTAGAGACGCTGGTGAGCCTTCTTGGCCAGTGATGCAGTGTTCCTGCTCCAGGACAGGTCCTCTGAGACGTGCACTCCCAGGAACTTGGTGCTGTCCACTCTCTCCACTGTGGTGCTGTTGATGGTCAGAGGGGCATGTTGTGCATCCCTCTTCCTGAAGTCCACAACAATCTCCTTTGTCTTCTCCACGTTGAGAGTGAGATTGTTGTGTCCGCACCACAAGGCCAGGCGGCTCACCTCGTTCCTGTAGTCCGTCTCATCGTTGTTGCTGATGAGACCTACCACTGTTGTGTCGTCCGCAAACTTGATGAAGTGGTTGGAGCTGTATGATGGTGTGCAGTCGTGTGTTAGCAGGGTGAATAGAAGGGGGCTCAGCACACATCCTTGTGGGGCCCCTGTGTTCAATGTGATGGTGCTAGATGTGTTACTCCCGACCCGTACTGTCTGTGGTCTCCCGGTCAGGAAGTCTAGCAGCCAGTTACACATGGTTACACATGGTTACACATGGTTGCTCTGTTCAACCAGTTACCAGTTACACTCATGGTCTCTTAAAATAACTGGACAGTACATGTATTTTTCTTTTAATGTTAGTGTTTTGTAAAAATATAAGCAGTGCTTTTCTTATTCTTGCTGCAACACAGCATTACAGATGGTTAGTATTAAATGCTAAATGTGCCACGTTTTGTATTTAAAAAAATCTTGTTTATGTGAGTTAAAGACTTTGCTGCAGATCTTACCACCATCAATCTGTCATTACCGTCTTTGAGCCTCATCAGAGCTCATCTTATTCATGTCCTTAGCTTCTGAGCTTTTCACACCTTTAGGCAGTTACAATATTTATAATGCCAATCAATATAAAATAATAAAAACTATAAATGTCTGCATTTTCTTTAAGAATGCTACAAAATTAAGTCATAAACCTTTGCATTAAGCTGAATAGCTTTCACTTTTTTAAGCTAAAACCTTCACATATTGTGCAAGAGGCAAAACAAAACTCAGTATGGCAACTATATCATTAGAGTAAAAACAGCTCAGAGACCATTAAAGCAATATTTATCCAGCTGGGATCAGACTTTGTTCTAAAAAAACAAAATAAAATCTGCAAAACCTAAATTTAACAATCCCACAGACCACATTCTAACTCTCCGAAATCCAATCTGTTCTGATGTTATTCATGTTCTGATCCTCACACCCCTTAACATCCTGGCACACTTTTACAAGTGATTTATTATCCTGGAGGCCTGTAAGAAGAGGATGGTGGAGTTTAATGCCATGCAAAGCTACATTTTACTGTAAAGTTCACAGACCTTTAAGAATAACACCTGCAACGGGTCGTGACTGGCATTCAAGGAAACGTGTCAGGCTAAGATGCCCTGATAGATGGAACCCTGCAGCTCTATGCAACCTGCCAAGACCAGCAAAATGCTCGAAAATATTTTCCCTTCCCTTTTTGTCAAGAGAGGTTACCCTCAGCGACAAACCATTCAATCATGCACATACCAACATTTAGGGATTACAATCCTAGAGGAAAAAAAGACATAATTTAGTCTGATAGACTTCAAATATAAATAGTGTTGGTAAAAGAAAAACACTATTATAGGTCTCAGCTTTCAGTGGAGCATATGTAAAAACCATTCATGGTGAACAAAGCAACTGTTTTGGGTTAGTGTTTTAACTGGTGGTGGAATAGATGTCTCATTGTCTACTGCACAGCTTTCTGTATTTATTGAAAAATAACTCCCCAAAAATAAAATTCCCACTTCCTTAAATGGAGACATGCATCTTGCTTTGGACGTATGCATTTCTCTTTATTTATTTTTTATTTTATTTTTTTAGCTTTATTTATACAGGTAGTCTCATTGTGTCACAAGGACTCATTTTCAGGAGATACCGTAATTTCCGGACTATAAGCCGCTATTTTTTTTACACACTTTGAACACTGCGGCTTATAAAATGCTGCAGATATATATATATTTTTTTTTGATGGGCTAACAATCTGCATGTTAACAAACATTTAGTTTTGTCACACCCAGGAGCTCACATAGCTGCCCAATTCACATCTCTCTTGGAGGTAGCAATCAATGACTTCCTGGTAGACTACTGTATTTTTTATTTTTATCAGCTGTGTTGCAGGCACTGTTCAGGGAAAAAAGTATGTGTAAGTGTTACGGTACATACTTAATTAAAAGTAAAACAATAATAATTCTGTGTAAATGTCTCATGTTACAAAGTGAACACCTACGGCTTATAGGCAAGTGCAGCCTATTTATGCAAATTTTTAATTTTCTTTTTAAATTTAGTGGGCGCGGCTTATATTCAGGTGCGCTCAATAGTCCAGAAATTACAGTACTTGTTTTTGGGAGCAGATGGTGGAGGTTAAGGCCCTGTTTACATGGACATGATGGGGGGAAAAGTAGTTTTTTTTGTATGTTAATTAGAGGAAAAGATCTGCATTGACATGGACAAATTCTGTGTTTACATGCATCTGCAGGAATCTCCCCCGCCCTCCTGAATCTGCTGTAGTTACCATGCTGGGTCATTAGATGGCGCTGTGAATTTTATAGCTTCACCTAATGCGCATGCATGCTGCTTCAGTCTGCTTTCCTCTGGGGCTAAAGGTGCGTAACAACAACTTAACAAGTTAAAGCTGGAATTTGGATAAGAGTCGACAGATTTGACACCAAGTGGGACCCGCTTCATCTAACTAGCTTCACACCAGTCGCTGAGTGGACCAGAACCGAGTCGACGAGGATAATGTCGGACTTTAGTCCGTGACAATCAGCTGATTTACAGCAGGTAAATCAATGTTCTTAATAATGTTAGCTTGTTTTTACTTCGATCACACAACAACCAACTGAGTTTTTATTCTTTTTTTTTTTTTCCCTGCGAGGTCGAGAAGCTGTCGTTCCAACAGGCAGTCAGATTTTGGACGTGGGACCAGTATCCACCAGGATGAAAACAGAGGAGAGTCCAGTTCATTAACGTAGTTACAGTTCGGTTAACGTGTTTTTAATAGAGCTCAGTTTAATTCTCAGGGTTTGTGACATACAGTTTGTGGTGTTGAATAAATAAGTACAAAATAAATCTGGTGTCTTCATTTTCAACTTTAATAACATGCAACATGTTACGCATCATTTAAATCACGTAACTTGAGTCCAGACAGCTTCATGTATCTCAGATAACTTTATATATCTCCCACGTTCACATAAATATTGTTTATTTTTGTTAAACTGTTATTATTTAGCACATTTAGTATGTTCTAGTGCAGCGTGATGTGTGAAATATCCGCGTCCCCCGTTCAATAAACAGCGATATTAGAACTGGATCAGACTGTGTCTCTTCCAACACAGATGCAGCTACATTCAGGTGTAGATTAATTAAATATGACACTCTAACTATATTCCATCAGTCGTAGTTCAGAATGCGGTGTGTGTCCGCCGCCATTGTTGATGCCGCCTGTCCGCGCGTGCGTGCACGCGTGTGCGCATGTGATTCAAACAAAAGCTCAGAGGGAGATGTTTATGTTATCAATAGTGGGTCAGCAAAAGCCCTACACTCTGGAAGGTGGGTTCAGAAACCTTCGGATTCAAAGAGGGAGGCCAGTGGTGTTGTGTAAACGATCGGCAGAACCGCAGAGAGAAAGGATCGGTTTCACTCAAAATACGCGCCGTGTAAATGGCCCCTAAGGGTCTTGCTGAAGGGCCCAGTATGGGGCAAATGAAGGTGGAGGCAGGTGGGTGTTTCACCTTTTCCTCCCACATTTTTGATGTTGTTGATCCAGGGAGTCGTCTCGGCGATCTGCTGATCACAGGCCCACCTTCTCTAACCACTGCTCCACCACGCCCACATTTGAGCCACATTTCAAAGTTTAATAGTGTTTCTTGAATAATGATTCAGTGTAAGGAGAAGCAACCCATTGTTGTTAACAGGTGGATCTAGAAAGGCACTGCTATATAAATCTTAACATTTAATAAAATAGTTAAAAGAAGCGCAAAATGAGATTGTTTTTTCCACACTGAAAAAAAGAAGAAGAAAATTATCAATCAGAAATACATACCGGTATGTGAAGTCATAACTCATTTTCTGCTCAAAATTCTGAAATGAGCAGCCTGTGTGTTGCGGGGGGGGGGGGGAATACACCATGAAACTTTAAATTTAAATAAATTTTAGTGCTTGGCTTCACAACACAACCTCCAGAAAAAGAAAACTGCTCATCATCTTTTGAGTAGGGATGCACCGATCCACATTTCTCACTTCCGATCCGATACCGATACTTATTAACTCAGTATCGACCGATACCGATACTTTCCCGATCCGATACTGTTCAGGTATTTGACTCTGTATAATGAAACTTTTGCACCCAAACTATTCATTTTAACATTGTGTGAGATAAACCCAATGAAGACACTCTTAAGCCTTACAATAGGGAACCCCCCTATTGTAAGGCTTAAGAGTGTCTTCATTGGGTTTATCTCACACAATGTTAAAAAGGGCAGTCACAGATTGTGATTGAACACAAGTGCTCTTTGAAGCTGGATCGGAAAAGTATCGGCAGGTTTGATCCGATACCCGATACTTAAATAATGCTGGTATCGGATACCGATACCGATACTGGATCGGATCGGCCCCATCCCTACTTTTGAGCAGCAATTAAAACCTTTGGGATCTTGATGTTTTCCGGCTTTTCTGACACACACACGCTTTCTACAAATGGAAGTTTGGAAGAAAACGTGGCAGTGTTGGAAAAGAAGAGTTGAGCTCAAAGCCAGATGGAAAAATATTATTTAACTTAACAGTCCCACTTAAACTACCACTGCAGGTCAAGAACGTATAAACTGTAAAACAACATGGACATTACAGAGTAAACTAAAAGTACATTGATGTCTACTGATGCTGAGGTATCTGAATATTGAATGTTGTTAGTTTTCGAGATGAGCGTTTTCTAGACTAATTGTATGGTGAAGGCAAGTAAACCTTAATGTTTTTGGTGCAAGTTATTCAAGTGGGTGGGAGTTACACTGTGTATAAGAATAGAGATAGGTTTAGTTTAGTTTGTATTTATTTATTTATTTATTTGCTTGTCTGATTCAGCATGGAGTGACAGATTCTAGTGAGTGAAGTAAGTTTAATCCACCACCAGGTGCAATGGCAGAGCTACAGTAGGTGGTGGCCAGTGGTGGCCTTGCCCATCATATATTAATCTTGAGCCACCCCAAGGGCCACCTCAATCATTTGAGGAAACTATACTTTAAAGGGGACCACATATTCAAAATTCACTTTTTAATGTTTTTTTTACTCAACTTTGGGTATTTACTCCATAAAAAAACAGTCCTAAGGCCAAAAAAATGCACCCAGTGGTTTATTTACTCTAAGTAGATTTATTTAACTGTGATAAGATAGGTTTCGTTTTGAAATCATCGCGCCTGTTACGTCACAGGCGCGAGGACAACCCACCTCGAACCTGAGTCCAGCCCCTCACCTAGCAACCCCTGGTGCGGCTCAACCCACTCCAGTATAAAAGAGTTGACGGTTGTTTTTCCTGATTTCATGGCTAAAAATGTCACAGAGTCTAGCCAGCTAACTCTCTGACCCTCGTGGCGCAGATAATGGATTTAAAATTGATAGTTTTCAGATGGGAACAGATGCGCATGTTTCTGTGTGTGTGTGTGTGTGTTGGTTTATGTGTCATTAGCAGGACAGACTACTTAACGCAACCAAACCCGTGTGTGCGCGTGTGTGTGTGTCCTCACATACAGGTTCAGCCTGAGCCAAGATCACTTGGAGCTCCTATTTAATTCCATCAGAGCGTCAGGTAGTGTTGATAAAAAGAAAGCCCGCTGTGAGTGTGTGTGTGTGTGTATGTGTGTGTGCCGGCCCGCACGTGCTCCTCGGAGGGACGCAGATAAAAAAGCCCCCGCTGTGCTGCTGTGCTTGTGTGTGTGTGTGCTTTGCTCCCCTACAGCTGCGCCACA
This sequence comes from Garcialebias charrua, assembly GCA_038048925.1. NCBI lineage: Eukaryota > Metazoa > Chordata > Actinopteri > Cyprinodontiformes > Rivulidae > Garcialebias > Garcialebias charrua. Next base: position 27,634 of record JBBPBX010005641.1, on the reverse strand, counting down.
GGCAGAAGGAGGGAGAGTCAGAGGGAGGGAGAGTCAGAGGGAGGGAGAGTCAGAAGGAGGCAAAAGAAACGTGCAGTAACTTCCTCGTCTGCCTTTGGAGGGCGGAGTTAATGTGAGCAGATCTTTGAAGGGCGTGCCACAAGACCTCCTCATCATAAACCGGTCGTTCAAAACGAAAGTTAAAAATGGCAGAATTAAAAAGGGTATAATTGATTATCTAAGAATTATTTTGTGTATTAAATTGAATGAACACTGTTTTTTAACCCCAAAGAAATACCATAAAAATTTGAAAAAGCAATATGTGGTCCCCTTTAAAGCAAAACTAAAACACATAGTTTCCTCAAATGATATGGGTTGTTTACACATAGCACATATAAGGAAGTGGTCATCTTGGATTTTGTTGTGCCAACCCAAGTTTTTCCATAGTGACTTTTTAATCACATAAGTGCAGCACCACACTTAAATGGAAGTAGGCACAGTGCTCATTTTTCAAGTTATCCAAACCATAAAACAAACAGATCTATACTGTGGCAGCCATCTTGGATTTTAACTTGGCAACCCAATTTTTGATTGGGATCTTACGCCTACATGCAGCCACACACTAAAATGAAAGTTTGAATCTCACCTTTTTTTTAATGATTATTATTATCCTGCTCACAACGTGCACAGACTGATAGAGGGAGAGTATTTCCAACTCCTCCCCTTCGCTTCACAACAGGAGACAGTTAAACCCAACACAAACAGGAGGTGAGCTGGTATCATGACCTGACCTGAAAGGAAACAGAAAAATATTTACTGGGAGAACTTGGTACACCACTAAGATGTGACTGTTGGGAGAATAGCTGGTGATAATTTGAACCCTCAAAGAGTCATTAAAAACTGCAAGAAAATATGTGAATTTTCAGTTGGAGTCTTACTGAACAAACTGTTTGACCAGCAAATGTGATCACTTTCTGACCAAGACAGTTTTTATTTTTTTATTTTTTTTATGGCTTTGTTGCGTGCACATTTTTCAACATTGCATTCTTGGCCATGCACATTACTCTGTAATTGACGTCATCTCACTTTATACTGGCCCAGTTTGTCATGCCCATATTTATGTATGGTCTGTCCTCAGTGGTGGAGAAAGTACTCAAACACTGTACTTAAGTAAAAGTACAAATGAACAGACAAAAATGTACTCTGGTAAAAGTAGAAGTACCATATTAATGTTTTTACTTAAGTAAAAGTAAATAAGTACTTGCTTTTAAAAATACTTAAAGTACAAGTAAAAGTACTTGCTGAATGCATTACCTAATGCAATGGTCTACAAAACCATTAAGTGTACCTACTGTACTGTATGTATATTTTCTGTAATACATTAATAGTGTTGTTTTAAAGAACAATGCTGCAGATAATACATGTTTTTATTGTGTTAACTCTGTGACACCATTCACACTTGGACTTGTGATTCTGTGCATCAGTATTTCAGTTATGACATCCAGAGTTAAATGTCATTAAGCAAAATAAGAATGATTTAACTTTGAAAGTTTTTATTTAACACAAAGGCAAAACAAATGTGTCATTTTAACTGCAGTAAAAACATTTAAGCAAAATGTTGCCTGAAAAAAGGAGCATTAGACCTAACAAAGGAACATCTGATCATTTCAACTCCAGTTTGTCATCAACTCTAGTTAAAATACTGTCTAGTCAACCTTGTACAGTACTGGGTCAATAGTGAACAATGTTTTAACTTCCTGACACTATTTTCAAAACTTGAACCTGAGTGTTGAGCCGTTTGGAGACATCTCTTGTCTCCTGACATTACATGAACTGACACATTTTAATATTGCAGCAAGAATTTCTTGTTCAAAGTTTTTTTAGTCCAGTCTGGCTCTTTTGGGAGAGAGAATCTGTCCTGCTGTACTGAACAGTCTTTCAATAATATTTCAATAATATTTCAATAATATTTCAATAATATTTCAATAAGGTCATGGGTGGTGTGCATCTTCTGGCTGAATCTCTGTGGTAGAATCCATTTTGGGTGTGTTAGTGGTGCTGTGGGTGCTCTCAGCTCAATGACGTATACACTAGAATAAACGTCATTGGTCCAGCTCTTCTTGCAGGCAGGTCTAATGTTACCTGTCCACTTTGCAGTGATTCAATGGACCAACTCCTCTCTTGACATCAGTTACTTTCAAACTAATGACAAATCAAAAAACTGCAACGTGAATGTAACTTGTAACTCAACACATTATAGAAATGTAGTGTAGTAGAAAGTACAGATACTTCATGTAAAATGTAGTGGAGTAAAAGTAAAAGTACCCACATTTAATTCTACTTAAGTAAAGTACTGTACAGATACGTGCAAAATGTACTTAAGTACGGTAATAAAGTCCTTGTACTTAGTTACATCCCACCACTGTCTGTCCAACAGAGCCTAAATGAAAGGTGTTTTTTTGTGGATTTTTCCAGTATTTAAGACAAACCTTTCTTTTTTTTTCTCTCTTTTTTTTCATTACAAAGAATTCCTGGAGTACTTTTCTAAATATCAGAATGTCTTCTTTCCTAACTAACAATAACTGAAGCCTCACTTAAACCTGTGGAAAGCACATTTTGCTCATTTTTCCAGTCTTGCAAAAACTACAAACACTTGTTAATAAAAACAAAGTCTTAACAGGTTTTTCTCTTATTCTAAATGCAATCTTAAAACACAGCAGCAAATCTGCACTGCAGTGGCAAAAATGAGTAGATTGTGCTTGTGTCTCAATGCCTGAGGAAGACAGCCACTTCTCAAACCTCTGGCGTTAAATTGCTTCCCAGTTTTAGAGGAGCATGATTGCATGGGGATGTTGCAAATAAGAAAGGCTACATCTGAAGAAAAAAAAAATCTCACATTTTTTGCAGCAATTTTTGAGAATGCTGGCAAAAACATTTTAAAAATTTTCTGTTTTGAGGTATTTCCTGAGCTGCTTGCCTGTATTAAAACCACAGGAAGTTTCTCTTTGGGACAAAAAAACAGGAATTAAACAGATTTATTTTTTATTTTTTTACACATTACTTATTTATGATCAGTAATAATAATACAAGTCTGTTTCTTTTTCCCATAGGCCCAGAACTTCACATAAATGTGCACAGTTCTTTTTTTACTGCCATTAAGGTGAGAACTAATTTTTTAGACAAAACAAACACCTGATTGGTACCTTCATCAGCCAATCTGCTCTCATGTCACTGATGGATTTTTTTCTCCCCAAACATGTTGCTCTGTAACATAAGCTAGTCTGTCTTGTGTTTTCAGTTCAAACAAAGCTATTAATCACAGTAATCGCCCTGAATTAACCCCCCACTGCCAGATGCTCACTCTCCATGTCATAGCAGTAACTGTTCACTCAGTCGCTCATGCAGTCACCTCTGCCAAACAGGTGATGAATCACCACCATGGAGCAATCTTAGCCACAGGCTAATTCACCTAATATCACTGCTTCAGAGGACAAAACATTAGCTGGAGGGAAACGGTGGAAGCAGCCACAGGGAGGACGGTAAATATCATAAGTACCAAAAAGGCAAAGATGTTTAAAGTTGTGCAAGTCATGGGCGTAGCCAGGGGGGGTTCGCCCGGTTCGAACGAACCGCCCACTTTGCCTATGAAGTCCCGCCTGCAACTCCCGCGAGACTGTGAGGGGAAGACAACGTTCACTCTGTCCTGGCTTGGAAGGCAACACGGTGGATTCAAATGGTAAAATTACATTGTGGTTTTTGATTCAACTGTTCATTTGTGTATTTTAAGTAGTACTGTTGATGTTAGAGAGATTAGAAGTGGGTCACGTTTTTATAAGATATGGGCCTGGGGTAATGCTAAAACATGCTAGGCTATAGCTAAGCTAAGTAGCAACGATTTTCGCCAGGTTTTTTTCCCTTGTTTTTGTCTATTTCCGCCATGTTGGGAACAGTAATTTATCTGAAATTGGTACCAGTACGGCCCCATTCTATTTCTTAAGCTAAGTTTACAGTGATAGGACACATAAGTTACTCACAGGAAGCCTGAAACGGAGCGTCCATGTTTTTCTAAACAAAAGCTACAGGCCTCAGGCCTAGTTTGGACAGGATACAAGAATAGCAGTGTTGAATATAATATATTTGGTGAAAAATAAATGTTTGGATACATTTTCAAAAGAACAAACATTCAGAAAAACTGTTTTTGTACGTAAGACAAGTAAAAAAAAAATTCAAATAGAAACCCAAACTGTCTTAGTAGATCTTACAAAATTGTTTAATATTATGTTAAACTGTTTTTCAGGTTTCTGTGCTGGATACCAACATGGGTAGGTGCAAGCAGAAGGACAGAGAGGAGAAAAGAGCAGCCGAAGGTTGTGCTTCATTGTACTTTGTTTCAAAGAAACAGAGAGTTCCAGGTAAAATAAATAAATAAAACAGATCTTCTTGTAAAATAGATTTAGTCAATAATAGGTCTTAGAATGATTTCAGGAACAAATGTTTTCTTATTTAGAATGTATTTCTGTAAATTCTTTTAGCTAAATATTAAATCTTTTGATATAATTATTTAAATGCTAAAAGTGTCTAAAAAATATTCTAAAATCTCTTATTCACGTGTCATATGTTCTTGAATTTAGAAGAAGACAGTGCAAATACCAGTGCTTCTAATGATGAAGATGGCTGCCTCCATGCTGACAGAAGTACCCGGTAACGATGATCAGCTGAAAACGCAGTCCATTTACACAGGTCAGTATAAATAGCTGGAAGCAGATCTATAGATCTATTAGATAGATATATTAAGTAGATCTATTTTTTACAGGTCCACAAGTGTTATATTGTAGAAACATTTGAGGTGATTGGCCATCGGATGCACCTGGAGGATTATCCGGCGTACATCAACGGATCCAGCAACTCGCAGTGATGCTCAACAAATATTGGTTACCATGACAACATTTAACTTCATCATCTCATTTCTTACAATATACCAGTATTTGTCTCACCTTGCTGGCATCATTGTGAAGTTGCAGTCATCTACGCTGGACATCATACATGGACATACAATGGTAATACTCTTTAGCATTTTCACTATAAAACAGGGATAAAACATCAAAATAAAACCAGTTCTTTGCTTTGTCTAATATTTTTTTTGTTTGTTCTTTGTTTTTTTTTGTTTTTTTGTCACAGGTGTGAGATCCAATGTGTGTATACATCTCTGAGGGAAGTTGTCAGGGAGTCATTCCAACTGATCTATGACCAAGCTGCGTGTATCTGACAAAGTGGGTGTGATACCATGCAAGCCCCGCATCACAACACCGGAGCAACATTCTATCTGAAGATGTGTTCAGTCACTACAGGCTGAACCTTTTACAACTTTTTTGTTCCCCCCCAGATTGCCGGTATTAGCATTTTTGTTTTCATACATATATATTTTTTTATCCATAACATCTAGTGCTGAAGAAATACAGCAGTAATAATCTTCTGAGGATAAATGACAAAAGTGATGCTGAATCTGCTGGCAAAACATTTTTGTAATTAACATCACAATTTTATGCAATTAAAATAACAGTAATCAGAACTACAGTCTAGACATTGTCAATGCAGTGAACGACTGTTATATCTGGAAATGGGTGTTTTTAAAGCAATATCAACTTTCTTTTTCATGTATAATATCATTTTAATGTTAAAAAGCATAAAAAACTGTCGTATGAAGCCAGGATTTTTTCAGCCTTTGCAGTGTGCGCCCTCTGGTGGAGAAACATTATATAGGCAGACACACTTGACTCACCTTTCAGCCATCACTCCTGTGTTCCAGTGGCATTTTCTGTTAGCCAGTCCAAATTGATAAATTTGATGAACATATTTTCTTTTCATTTTAAAACTAATTTGACTACCGGTACATAAGTGTGAGCTTTCTTGGAAAATACATGTTAATTGGTTGACCCAAAACTTTTGAACAATTGTGTACACAGAGGTCATAGAGCATACTGTACAAATAAAAATCTAATAAATTATTTTAAAAATTACATAAGTTAAAAATTACATATAAAACTTGAAACTTAAATATGTTTCTTACAAAGTTTCTTTTTTGTACTCAGCCCTGTATGTGTACGTGTGGATTGTATTGTTGTATTTTTCAATTAATTAATTTCATTCATAAAAAACGATGTCTAACCACAAAGCAAAGTAAAAAGAGGATTTATTTTTGCAATTGAAGTAATATTATTTGTTGTGGGGTTAGTTTTGCATTTATGTTAGAGTGGTACTGTGCCTTTAAGAGGATGACGTCATTCGTTCTTCTTCGGTGGTATATTTTTTTCTCCGTGTATGTTCGGGCGGGACTCGGAGTACCGAAGTGTTCGTGTCTCTGGGATAAGTTCTGAATAGAAGACTGGACACACGCTATTCCCTTCTCAGTGTGTGTTGCTCTTTCTCCACTCACAAAAACCACCTATTTGGTAAGATTACCTCACACTGCAGTGTTTTAACTAGCTAGCTAATTAGCTTGTTTACACGTTTGAAGTAACGTGTAGAGGTCCACTTTTTCTTCAAACGAACCGCCCCTAATAAAATCCTGGCTACGCCACTGCAAGTGCACATGCAAGATTTGTCTCGCTGCTTTTACATCTGCTTGGTGTATTTAGGAAGACAAGGAGTCCCCAAGAGCACAAAAATACTAAATAGCTAAGCTTAGTTGGAAAAAATTACAAACAACGTTAATGTCAAAGTCAAAGTTTATTTGTAGAAATTGTGCACACAGTGTCCCAGTTACCATATTTTTTTTAATATAAGTCACACCTTTTTTTGCATACATTTGCAAGTTCTGTGACTTATACACCAAAGCGACTAATATACATTTTCCCCCAATATTTATAACCCAATTTTTGGCTGAAATTTGAAGATTTCATTCATTCTGACATGAAAAACACTACCATTTGCGGCAAGCCAAGTGTCTCATTAATAGGTAAAATTGGATATTAATGAGACACTTGGCTTGCCATACCAAGCCACCTTCATCTCGCTCCGGATCTCCTGGAGCAAACATCAAATCAGCTTCATTTTGCCACGCCGCCCAGTTGAAATGCAGCTAATTTGACAGTTAAAGTGCATTTATTAAGGAAAAGTATACTGTAACTGAAACACACCTATAATATAATGGTGAGCAAACAAATTATTGTTATTAGGTGGTTATCTTGTTTAAAATTTGAAGAAATGCACAGTGAGTTGTCCCCCTGCACTCTCCCGCAGCAGCAAATCGAATTTTGAAATGCAGCTGATTTGACCATGAAAGTGCATTTATTAAGGACAAGTTACACAGACACACCTTTGCTATAATGTCGAGCAAACAAATAATTGTTTTTAAGTGTTAATCTTGTTAAATTCTTATTAAAGTCCTCGCATGCACATTCCTGCAGCCCCCATTTGGCAGCCAATTGATTTTGGGCACAACACCGGCCCGCATTTCCGGGTGGTCAGCAGTGGCGCATAACAAACGTGACGCGTCAGCGGTGACACATAATTGATGTGACTTATATGGCGAAGCGACATACAGTATTTATATATATTTTTCCACTATATGAGACATATTTGGACTGATGTGAGTTGTATGGCGGAAAGTACGGTACATCAATATCAGGTCATAATTTAATCTTGAATAGTGTCACAGACATGGAAATGGAAACCGGTATGAACAAGTTTGGTAAACTAGTAAAATAATTTTTTTTAGAAAAAGTAATTTCCAACACTTCATCCAGACAGACCTTCAAAAAAGAGATTTATTTTTTGAAGTTGTGCATTTATTTATTTTTTAATTATTTTTAATTTGTCCCAAAATGAGAATGGATTTGAAAACATCTACATAAAATAAACTTTTGGATGACGTTAGTCATTTTATACTGCCTGTCATGCTCAATTTTATTTTTGTCCCACTGCTCCCAAAACCTTGGTATCCAAGACATTCCTTCAAACTCAGCTTCTGTTTCAGCTGTGCACACACTAGATCAGCGCAGGTGATGCCAGCCATGCTGTTGACAGCACGGAGAACAAGTGCAAATTTAATCAGGAACACTTGCAGCAGTCACCAAGTAATATCTACACAATGTTTTGTTGTCTTTGTTAAACATGAATTCAACCTGAAGAGACTCACAAAACGAGAGAGAGAACACAATTAAAATGTTTTATTGATTAAGGTTTCTTTGGCGCTCGGGCCCCGGCGGAGGGCATGCATGCCGGACTGCTGAGAGCTTGAATGTCCGGCATAGGGAGATAGATTATGGATATCTACCCCCCGGGACCCGAACCCGGTGGTGGAGAAGGGATCGCAGACGTCCAATCCATCCCACCGGTACGTGAATGACGGCCAGCCAGCGGCCGACGGCTCCGGACAACCCTGAGACGAACACCAGCGCAGAACCTCCATCCTGAGCAAGCACGAAGCGACAGTGGGAAGGAAAAACTCCCTCGAGAGGAAGAAACCTCCAGCAGAACCAGGCTCAGGACAAGCGGCCATCTGCCATGACCGGCTGGGTCGCAGGGAACAGGAAGCAGGAATGCACACAGCAGCAGGACCAAGACGAAGGCGAGCAGGACAACCCCAGGCGGCGGAGGCGGGACGCAGAACAGGGGGGAGCCGAGGAACCAGAAACCCCGGGAGGAGACGGGGAGGTGGAGGGAGGCGACTAGACTAGTAACGGGCAAACAGGAAGAGCTGAGGAAAGGGGTGCCTCATATCCAGGTGGACAGTTGATGAGTGATTCGATGCAGCTGTATCCAGGTGGACAGTTGAGTGATTCGATGCAGCTGTGAGTCCTGCCATTGTTGAATTTGCGTCTTCGACTTCATTTCAACCTGAAGAGACTCACAAAACGAGAGAGAGAACACAATTAAAATGTTTTATTGATTAAGGTTTCTTTGGCGCTCGGGCCCCGGCGGAGGGCATGCATGCCGGACTGCTGAGAGCTTGAATGTCCGGCATAGGGAGATAGATTATGGATATCTACCCCCCAAAAAGAAAAGCCGGGGCCGAGCTGGCGAGGGTCTGGCTGCCCGAGGGCATGCATGGGCAACAGCCTCTTTTCACGGACTAGGCAAAGACTGCCTCTTTACGTGGACTGGGCAACGACTGCCTCTTTACGTGGACTGGGCAACGACTGCCTCTTTTTTCTCGGACTGGGCAACGACGGCCTCTTTACGTGGACTGGGCAACGACGGCCTCCTTTCACGGACTGGGCAACGACGCCTCTTTTCTTGGAATGGGCGACAGCGGCATTCCCGGGAACGAGCCTCGCTTGGGCAACCGAGAGCGAGCGTGCATGGACTCTAGCCCCATTCCAGGGAGAGAAGACAAAAAGGGGAAGTGATTTGGCTTGAGCTGTCAAAAGAGGGAGGTGACACAGAGCAGGAGGACACTACCACTAGTATGTGATGTTAGAGCTCACCTAACGGCTGAGCAAGCGTTGAGCAGAGAGCACTGATTGAAGATCCGGGCGGACGTAAGAGGAGTAGGCTGTCGAAGACCAGCGACCTAGCTGTTGGAGGGATGCCCCCGATGCACCTTGAACAGCGGCGGAGGTAGCAGCCCCAATCCGAAAGGAATGGCCAGAGTAATGGAGAGGGGGAAGGCCGCATAGGGCCAAGGATTTCCTGAGAAATCTGACGAACCATGCTGCAGTCATGGGGGTGCTGTCGGGAGTGAGGAACAAGGGACCGATGGAGGGGCAGAGCTTACGACGTTTAAAGATGAACCTAACCATGGCACGGAAGGGACAATACGGGCCGTCTATGCGAGCTATGGAGACAACTGCAGGGCCTTTGCCCTTCGAGTGCTTGAGGCAGAGGTCAAAATGGTCGGGAAAGAAAACCAGATCATCGGGGGTTAGATCTACTGAAGGATCGAAGCTGCCCCGAGATGTGAACTCGCCGACCCGAAGGAGTCCGTAGAAGGCCAGGAGAAACACGCTTGAAAGGAGCGCCTTCAGATACGACGAATAGGAGGAGGACCGGAGGGCTACTAGAAGTCTCTTAAGAACAGAAAAAGTGATTGGTCGTCTGCCGTCAAGCTGGGGAGGAGAACGCTTAGCTAAACCCTTCAGGAGGAGTTTAATGACGTGGTTGGAGAACAAACTAGGGAGTGGACCCAGATGATGAAGTTGTGCATGGAAGTTA